>JAEUWL010000262.1:0-37138 GCA_018524415.1 Podaxis rugospora
CAACTTTTTGAAAAGTCAAAAAAAGCCGGAAAAAGATTTTTGGGTTTTGCTGATGAGCTAGGTCCAAAGCGTCCGAGTTGGCAGACAGCTGAGTGTTTGTATCAGCAATTGATTCTCAAAGCCAGACGAGGCTCGAGCACGAAGCAGAAAATCAATCCGCGTATGACATAGGCGTGAAGCAACACATTAGCTCCAGCATTAAGAGCCTCTTCCGGCTCGCCAAGGCCACTGGCATTTCCCGAGTTGACTTTCAGTCGTTGGTCCAGACTGAGCTAGATCTCCTGAATCTATCTGACGACGACTGAAGCGGTTATCCCGTTCTATATACAACCAGTTCATTATATTTGTGAGATTTTTCAGATTGGCACAGCATTTTCTCGCATTGTTGTGGAGCGTTGGGCTGCATTTTGGATATCCGGGCATCTCTTGAGCTTTGCTTTTGCATTTACTTCTATGCTATAATTCAAATAGGTGCCATATTTTGACCTAGTCAACTAGACAAAAATTTACCTATAATTATCCTGCGAATTTACGTCTCATATCTGAGAAAGGAGTTGAGGCTCACATGCTCCCCCGGCCCAGGCCTTTACTTGTTCCGTTCCGTAGCTCTAGATAAAGACACGCAATCCAGACCCATCACCAGCACTCACTCTGAGCAGGACAGCTTTGGTCTCGATTATTATGCTAGTTTCTTCTCCATTTCTGTAGGTAACACTGAGTGTGAGCTTCTCATCGTATCTAATTGACCCAATTTGCTCTGCACGCGTCCTAACATGTGTCTACAGTTCTATTCTTCTTCATACTCTCTTTAATTCCTGTTGTTTTGGCTTGGTAATTATGTCTTCATCGCCCTCTCTTCGTAAGAGGGGCGGCAAGAAAGAGGACAGTCTTGTGTCCTCGGACAGTTCTTTCGCTACTTCATCTCCTACTACGCAATTGACTAAAACTCCGCCCTCGTCAGAATGGGACTATCGGCTGGCCATTACCATTCTGACAGTGCTGGCTTTCATTACCCGGTTCTACAAGATCTCCTATCCTGATCAAGTTGTTTTTGACGAGGTGCATTTTGGAAAGGTAGGTGCTTTTTTCTCTTTTATGTATACTAAAACTGGTGTCCGCGCAGTTCCGCTGACATGGCTGGACTCCCTTAGTTTGCTTCTTACTACCTGCGACGGACGTATTTCTTCGATGTTCATCCGCCTTTCGCCAAACTCTTGCTTGCCTTCACTGGTTGGATGATTGGTTATGACGGACACTTCTTGTTGTTCGACAACATCGGTGACTCGTACATTGACAACAAGGTCCCATATGTCGCGCTCCGTGCTATGCCCGCCGCCCTCGGTGCTCTCACAATCCCTGTGGTGTTCCTGATCATGTGGGAGTCCGGATACTCTCTGCCGGCTTGTGTCTTGTCTGCGGGACTCATCCTGTTCGACAATGCTCATGTCGGAGAAGACCGACTCATTCTCCTGGACTCGACCTTGGTCATCACTATGGCTCTCAGTATTCTGTGCTATATCCGGTTCTATAAGCTGCGTCACCAGCCCTTCGGACGGAAGTGGTGGAAGTGGCTTCTCCTGATTGGTGTTTCGCTGAGCTGTGTCATCTCCACCAAGTACGTGGGCGTCTTTACCTTCGTCACCATCGGCTCGGCCGTGGTGGCGGATCTCTGGAACTTGCTGGATATCCGGCGACCTGGCGGCACTCTGTGCATGTTCCAGTGGAGCAAGCACTTCGCGGCCCGCTTCTTCTCCCTCATCGTCATTCCTTTCTTCTTGTACCTGTTTTGGTTCCAGGTCCACTTCGCTATCCTGACTCACTCTGGCCCTGGCGATGATTTCATGACGCCCGCCTTCCAGGAAACACCCAGTGACAACGCCATGGCTTCGCAGTCAGTTAGCATTGAATACTTTGACACAATCAGTATCCGGCATAAGGACACCAAGGTCTTCTTGCACAGTCACCCTGAGACCTACCCATTGCGGTACGATGATGGGCGCATCTCGTCCCAGGGCCAGCAAGTGACCGGGTACCCCTACAATGATACAAACAACCATTGGCAGATTCTCCCGACCATTCCTCTGGACGAAAATGATGAGAACAGCCGCGATGTCGTCCAGCTCCGTCACGTTGACACCGACACCATTCTCCTAACGCATGATGTCGCTTCTCCATATTACCCCACAAACCAGGAGTTTACTACGGTCTCGCATGAACTGCCCGACGGTAAAAGACACAACGATACATTGTTCGAAATCAGAGTTGATCATGGCAAGTCCAAGCAGGAATTCCGGATGCTATCCAGTCTTTTCAAGCTCGTCCATGTGCCAACCAAGGTCGCAATGTGGACTCATACGAATCCTCTACCCGACTGGGCCTTCAAGCAGGCCGAGATCAACGGAAACAAAAATGTCGCGCAGAGCAGCAATATATGGTTTCGTCGAAGCCATTGAGTCGTTGGAGGAGGATAGCCCGCGTCTCAGGAAGGAGGAGCGCAAAGTGAAGCATCTGCCTTTTTGGCGCAAGTACATTGTGCTGCAGCGAGCTATGTTTTTCCACAACAACGCCCTGACCAGCAGCCACCCTTATGCCAGCGAACCGTTCCAGTGGCCGTTCCTTCTCCGTGGTGTCAGTTTCTGGACTGTGTGTGTGCCGAAAAGTACAACGTGTCGATGGATAAAGCTTCTTATCTGTGCTCTATACAGGTATGAGGAAAGACACCCTTGCGACTAGGTAAGCGAAGATGACCTGACAGATGCATGCATTCTTAGATCCTCTTCCTCGGCATTTTCCCTCTGCTCTGGAGCCCCTTGGCCGAGCGATATGGCCGCCGCCCCATCTACCTGCTCTCGACGTTTATGATGTGTATGCTGAATATTGCTGGCGGATGTTGCAAGTCATACGGCACACAACCAACCACGCATATTTGTTTTCCATCTTCGCGTGCCCGCCACTGGGGTTTGGGAGTGCCGTTGTAACGGAACTCTTCTTCTCCTACGAGCGAGCGCAGAAAATGGGCTGGTGGACTCTGATGATCACTCTTGGAATTCCACTCGGTCCCTTCGCGTTCGGGTTCGTGGTACAAAACACGGGGCTCTCGTGGTTGTTCTGGATCCTGGCCAGCGCGAACTGTGTCCAGTTTCTCGCCTACCCTTTCCCTCAACGCCTACGATCGCAGCAACAGCCTGGACGACCAATCCGTCTCTTCACCATCGTCTCGGAATGCCCTCACCCTAGCGGAATTCTTTCGGCCGTTCAAGCTGTTCGCCCGTCCTCGAACCCTTCTGCCGGCCGGTATCCTACGCTCTCGTCTTCACATATGGTAATACCGCCATCACAGTGGAGCTACCGCAACTCTACGTCGAGAAATTTCATTTCAACACCCAGCAAGTGGGCTTGCAATATCTAGCTGTCCTGATTGGGGGCCGGTCTAGGGGGAGCAAATCAGTGGGCCCGTTTCCGATATGTTTTTTGACCAGGTACACCAAGAAGACCGGTCGCCACTGCCCCGAGCATCGGCTGTGGATTGCATACATAGGCTTTGCCACCACTGTAGCTGGGATTATCGTCTGGGGCGTGCAGCTCAGTAAGGCGCAGGAGGTAAGATAAGACCTGCCCCATCCATCCATCCATCCACCTCTCTGTCTGTTGACAAAAATCCACCTGCACTTTACTGACGAGCTACCCACCCATAGGATCACTGGAACATCACTCCTCTAATCGGAGCCGCGATCGCCAGTTTCGGCGTCCAGATCGTTGGAACGACTCTAATCACCTTCACGGGGTAGATAGCTATGAGGGTCTCTCCGGCTACATTGGCATTTTTGTGAACATCATTCGCTAGACCTGGGCTTTTGTAAGGAAACCCTTTCCCCCCACCCACCTCCGTCTTACTCATAACTGGGACGTACCTCCCAGTTCCAAAAAGTCTCGGATCCAAAAAAATAGCTTCGTCGACCCAATCCTTGGCGCAACCCGTTCGAGTCAAGGGTATTATATCGAGGGTATTGTCACTGTCACCATGAAGTAGTGAGTCTAACTGCGGGCGGGCTGCGGTAGGGCGAGGAATCGAGTGCGGCAAGACGGTATATTCTGGATGTGACACCGCTCCATGATAGTGAGGACGGCGGGGGCCACCACCATTATTATCCCGCACGTTTGTCGCCATTAGGTATATTTCTTACTGGACTGAATCCCAATGATTTCGAATCCGGGACCACTGGAATACCCAGTTGCAGGGAGAACCGCTGAGACCAGCCAGTTCCAATGCGGTCCAGGTCCATCCCGCCAAGCAGGCGCTTGGGGCGGCTGCGAACGTTCGGGGACCACCGTTGTGATTTCTGAGTTTCGAACTCGATGGTGTGCACGGGTTTCTGGCTTCTCAACGAGTCGTTGGAAGTATTCGAAGAGTCGGAACCGGGGGGGGGGGGGGGGTTCTTCTCCGGGTTGCTGGAGATTCGCCTAGGGGCTTTCAGCCACGTGTGTTTGTCAACCACGGTCGAATTTTCCAACCCCGCTTGACGGAGATAGGGGACAGTGTGTTTGAACATTTGATTTCTTCTCACACTAACCACCACGACAAGCAACCGACGCCCCAGCGCGTCATGGAAGTTGCGAGTGTCGACCTACCAACCGTGTTTGACCAAAGCACATGCGTGCGCAAGGGCCTCTGTCCTGTGACGGCACTAAGGCCACAGGGGTCCGAGATGCTCGAGTCGCATTCGTTATATTTTGAACAACATGGGAAGGGAACGGAGTACAAGTTGTTGTTGATTATGGGGTTGAATTCGAGTTCGTTTTCGTGGGGACCACAGGTAGAGTGGTTTGGGGGTGGGAAGGCTTTTGGTGCAGAGGAGGGTGGAAAGGAAAAGTCGACGGTGCTTGTGTTTGATAATCGTGGTGTTGGGAATTCTGGGTATCCGAGGGGACCTTATTCGTGCGCGATTTCTTTGAATAGTGAGAATGTGTGTGTTGCTTATGTGTTTTTTTTTCCTCGTTTACCAGGACGTCGGCTATGGCGGAAGACGTGATTTGTTTGTTGAATTATGTCGGGTGGACGGCTGAGAGGGAGGTACATGTGGTCGGGATCAGTTTAGGTGGAATGATCGCGCAAGGTGGGTGTCGGAAATTGCTTTGAGTTGATGGTTATTCAATGTGATGAAGAGCTGGCGCTAAAGATTCCGCAACGCATTGCTTCGCTGACATTGGCTGTGACCACACCCGGAGGCTGGCCATGGAACAACTTGCCACCAGTGCGTGTATAGGTCTATTAATAAGCTGTACTAAATAATGAATAGTGGAAGGGGGTGTCGAGTTTGACAAAGCTCCTGTTTACACCCGATCCGCTGAAAAAGGCACCGATCGTGGTGGAC
This sequence comes from Podaxis rugospora, assembly GCA_018524415.1. Lineage (NCBI taxonomy): Eukaryota > Fungi > Basidiomycota > Agaricomycetes > Agaricales > Agaricaceae > Podaxis > Podaxis rugospora. The sequence continues at coordinate 5,373 of JAEUWL010000262.1, forward strand.
ATGTTATTTCCGCAAGCGTGGCTGGACTCGCCGGATGAGGACGAGCCTGGAAAGACGAATCGACAGGTACAGATAGAGGTACGTCATACACACGCACGCGAAAACCGGGTAGCGAGATCAGGGCTGAATGGGGTTGAGCAGGACTTTTTACGTCGGGTGACAATCGCAAAGCCCCAGCAGTTGATGGGGCATGTATCGCAGATGGCTGCGGGGCTGACGCATTCTGTATCGAATGCGCAACTGGGTAAGATAAGCGCGAGTATTCCGAAAGTGACGATTGTGACCGGGGACGACGATCATCTTGTGCGTCCTCGGATGTCACGGGCACTCAAGGCGGCGATGCCTGAGGCAGAGTTGGTTGAATGGGAGGGGACGGGACATGGGATCCATGTGCAGCATCGACGGGCGTTTAATTCATTAGTAGAGAGAACAGCGGTGGAAGGTAGTGGTAGGTAGCACGTTGAATAATGGAGTTCCCACGGAGGGTGAGCACGTGCGCTGGTTTGTGCCGGAGAGCGATCATGTTAAAAATCGACGAGTGAGGGATAAACAACACCCATGCTTGCTCTCGTCCATCCCACAAACGATGTCTCCCACAGGCCTCCCACCGCTCCTACCCCTCCAGCAAACGTCTCCTCGTCAAAACAGCCAGTGACAACACAACTCTCACAACGCCCTCCCCCTCTCCCCTCCTCACGCAGGTCAGCCTCCTCCACAACCATCCCCCTTGTCCCTCCTCCCTCTTCCCCCGTCAATCAGCCACCCCCTCCCACCCTCCACCGTCACCAGACCGCTCCCCCAGCCACTCATTCCCAGAACACTCGCCAACCCTCGTCATCATCATCACACCACCAACAGCCCTCGTCACACCAGCAGCAGCAGCAGCAGCGCACCCTTCGCTCACATACTCCAAGACCGGCGACACCTACACCTACACCTCCACCTCTGCCATCATCTACGTCTCCAGTCGATATCCACACCTACCCCACCACCGACCTCCTCAGACTCCTTGCCTCTCTCCTCACCCAAATCGCATCCACAAATGATCAGCTCGCAAGCTCGGCCAACTCCTCCATCACTACCACCTCATCCACCGCCCCTATCCACACCAACGAGGACTCGCCCATTTGGCTCTCGCTTACCACAGCCTCTCGGTCGGCCATTTCCACCCCGGCTTCTACACTGACCTTCCATGCTCGCAATATCCCCACTATCACCCTTGAGGCCTATTTCCTGCGCATATTAAAGTATTGCCCCACAACGAATGAGGTGTTTTTGGCGCTTTTGGTCTACTTTGATCGCATGTCCAAACTTAGCGCTGATGCCACCCAAAGAACGTTTGTCATTGACTCGTACAATATTCATCGCCTGGTCATTGCGGGTGTCACCGTAGCTAGCAAGTTTTTCAGTGATGTGTTTTACACCAATTCACGGTACGCCAAGGTGGGTCGATTTCTGCCACTGTTGGGTTGTTGGTCCTGTTCGCTGACGGAGTGTTTCACTGGATCACCTGTGGTGGTCTCTCTCTCTCTCTCTCTCTCTCTCTCTCTCTCTCTCTGCACTTGTTTGTCTTAATTCGCATCAAGGTTGGAGGATTACCCCTGCCAGAACTCAATCAACTCGAGCTGCAGTTTTTGCTGTTGAACGATTTCAGGTTGGTCATCTCATCTGAGGAGATGCAGAGATATGCGGAGCAGTTGATATTGTTTTCGCGGAGTTCGGGGATGATGGGTGGGGTTGCTGTTGATGCCGTTGGTGCAGGAGGTGTGGGGGCTGGTCCCTCGACAGGTACTGCTCCGATGACAGGTGGTATTGGAGTTGCGGCGCCTATGAGTGCGATGGGCGCCATTGATGCGTATGGTGGAAGAGTAGCGGATGAAAGTTATCGGACACGGACTAGCCCCAGTGCTTCTGCCTCATCATCAACTTCCTCAAGATCTTCACATGGGAGCACCTATGCTGATGCGGATACATCTGCTTCTACAGCCCACCACCGGGGCGGTGCAACGGAGGAAGAAGAAGAAGAGGATGCCGAGACGGAGACGGAGGTTGCGACTGAGGATGGCGATGAAGCCAGTTCGACCACCACAACGGATGATGAACCAACGATCCGCGCAGCATCGGTTGCGGATCGGGCAAGGAGACGAGAGAGTATTGACGAGGTTATGGCAGATGTTGTGGAGAGTGCTATTGAGAGCACACCAGAGAGAAGACGAACATGGTCACACCCGTCGTCGTCTGATGCCAATGAGCGAATGAGTAGTCCTTAGCTGTATTATTTTCTTTTTTTCACCTTACTTTCTTCACACTATACGCATATCGTTTTTTATTTAGAGGTGAAGGGGATACCTGGCTCGTTAGAAGAAAAAATTCATTTGTGTAATAGCTCTAGAAGCAATTCAAAATTGTGATGTAGGCATTTGATATATTGAGTTGCGCGTGCCTTGCGTGGGACAACGCGCTTGAACAAGCCGAAGCTTCTGGCTTTAGACGACAACCATGAACGATGTCATCAGTGCGTACACTCTCCACCTTCCTACAAACTCTAGATTGACTTTGTAAGGAACCCAGACCCGTTCCAGATAACACATCCAACTGCGATCCAGACCTCGTTGCTTGCGAATGCCCTGTTTGCGAAATTTGACCCGACTGGGCGATGGATTGCAGCTGGGAAACAGAATGGGAGTGTCGTGATTTGGGATTTGGAGACAAAGGCTCCGGTGAGGGTGCTTGATGGACATGTGAGAGGGTTGACGAGTGTCGAGTGCGTTATAACTTTGGTTCGGTTATTCTCTCCGTCTCTCTGATCTTTTCGTTTTGCTTTTGCATGCTCTCTCGTCACTTGAACAACCCGCGTTCGTGTTGACTCGCGCGTTTGCTGCTGCTACTGCTGCTGCGTTGGGTTTGGGAATATAGTTGGTCGAGGAATGGTCGATATGTGCTTACGTCCTCCAAGGACTGGAATGTGATTGTATGGGACCTCGCGTCAAAGTACGAGCCCATGCAGAGATTAAAAACTATACGGTTCGACTCGCCCGTTGTATCCGCTGGATTCCATCCACGAAACAGGTGCGTCCTAACCCCTCAGACTTCCCCCCCCCCATTCACAAAGCTTACAATACTGACCTGTGGGCGGTTAGCAAGATTGTGCTTGCACTGCTATCAACAGGCGAACTATTCATAACGGACATGCGGAAGGAGTATAGAGGGCGCGTTGAGCTTTGTGATGCGCTTTTGGGTCAAGAGAGGGAGAGGGAGAGGGAGAGGGAGAGGGAGAGGGAACGGGAGGAGGGGGAGGAAGAGTCTTCTTCGGTTTTACCGCATAATACCAAACGGTGTGTTCTCTTTGTCGCCTTGATCTTTTTTTTTCTGGTTGGGTTAAGCGATGATTGCTTAGGTCGCCGATTACGGTTGCGAGGTTTGATATTATGGGACGATATGTGTTTGCGGGGACTGCGAATGGGATGCTGTTGGTGTTTAATACGCGGACAAAGGCTGTGAGTTTTGTGGTCCGCCTCCCCATTTTTTTTGTTGTGTGCGTGCTAAATTGATGTTTTGTGGTGCGGTGTGGTCTCCTGGTTATGGTGGTAGATGGTTGGAAGGCATAAGATCGTGGGTGCAGGTGTGATGAAGAGTCTGGATTTCACAAAAAACGGACGGTATGTTACACCGGTTTGGGTCTATCGGAGCTTTTGTGGGTTTTAACCTCCCTATCAGGCGGCTAGTGACGAATTCGTCGGATAGGACACTGCGACAGTTCACCATACCAAATTATCAAGCAACGTCTGATAAAGTGAATGAACAGGAATTCGACCCGACGCATAGATTTAATGATCCTATTAATCGGACGGCGTGGCATGTTATGGCGTATAGTCCTGATGGGGAATGGTTGGCTGGTGGTACGTTCCGTTTTACGCGTTTGCCCTTGCCTCTTGGTGGAAGTACGGAGGTCCTGTACTTTATACACGTTCTGCCATGCACCCCGAAACAAACTTCCCATTCTTCGTTCCCCCTCGCACGCGCAACACGCTCACGCCTTAAATATATAGGTTCTGCCGATCCCGCAACACACAAGATATACATCTGGGATCTATCAAACGACGGACAGTTCTCTACCGCTCTAGATGGTGGAAGGGAGCCCTTGGCACATATACACGTGCGTGAATTCGTTGGCTCGTTTGAGCCCCTTTATGTTTTAGCGAGTACACAGCAATTGACTGATACTTGTGTTTCTTTCTTTATCTCGGACTTGAACCTTTGCTATTTTTACTCGTTTGGTCCTTCTATCGGCTATTGGGTCGCGATTTCTCGGCTATCTTGTTGGACTTTTTCGGGGGGCTGTCCTGGTTCCCTGTTGGTGGATCGATTTGCCGGTGGCTGGGATCGGTTGATTGTGGCGTGGTGTGATGTGATTTCGATTTCGATTGCGGGGGTTCTGATACCTGGGTTCTGAATTTGCTGTTGACCCTTTGGGGGTGATGTCATGTTTCGACGTCGGCTTGGATGGGATTTGCCATATATTCGACGGGATGTGCTCGCTTGATCCGCTTACCCCTGATCACTCAACTTACTCGTTTCGCATGGTCTGCGTTGTGGAACTTCACACATGACGGTTTGCGGGGTAACGTTGCGGCGATGAACAGTGGCACCCGGCGAAATCGTTAATCGCGTCAACGACAACACATGGAAACATTTTGATCTGGCATTGTCCCAAAGCGGAGAGGTGGGGTGCGTTTGCGGGTGGATTCGAAGAGGTGGATGAGAATATCGAGTATGAGGAGAGGGAAGATGAATTTGATATCGTGAGTTTTTGCTTCATCATTTACTTTTGCCATTCTAAGCAACTTTGGCTTTTGTCCTTGTAGGAAGACGAAGAAGCAATTCAGGAACGCAAGATGAAAGCGGAAGAACAGGAGGTAGATGTGGATGACATGGATGTGTCACCCGATTCGTCACCAATATTAACGAAACAACGCGGGTTGAACAATTCTGCCTCGGCGTCCGGGTCGAAGCCTACCTCGTCTCCGAAATCACCTTCTTCGGCTTCAATATCAAATCAGTCGCAGACCAAAGCTAATTTAAATTCGAAATCCTCGGTGTCGAGTGGGAATGCGAAAGGGAAGGAGTTGGGTAAGGGAGGGACGAAGAAGGGAGGGAAGGGTGCGGATGAGGATCTTGCGTGGGCGGAGGAGGATCCAGATGAGGATATGAAGGGGTGGAAGATGAGGGTGAGTAAGGGTGCAGCTGAGTTGGCCGAAGAGCTTGGGGTTTGAAGTGTGGCATGAGCTGGATTGGAGATGTTGGCTCCATTGCTGTGTACTTTTACCTTTCGTTGTCCTTTCAGCGACATTCTTTTTCAGCTCTGGGTGTCATTGCTATTATTCCAGAACATGTTTTATTGAGATAGAAAGCGACTATTATGAGGATAACAAAGAGGGAAATGGGGCAGGGGATGAGAAGTCCGTATAGAGAGATTGCACAAAGGCACACCCATGGGAACTAGTGAGCACCCTCAGTTTGCAGTGGAACATACACATGGCAACTACCTCCGAGGAATATAGCACGCAGCTATCCCCTTACTGTTTAGGCAGGTTCCTGCATAGTATCCTGTCTGTTCAGACCTGGATGCGTCGATACTGACGGAAGGTTCGAGTATCGCGTGCCTGTGATTAGATCTACTATGTCTCCTTCGACGAGTTGTGAAGGCCCCCAGCACCAGTCTGATCCTGGCTGACCCTTCCTCATTGTTTTATTGTTGTCTTTTGACAGGTATCCATATACACTTGGCTGGGGTACTTGAGGCTCAAAGGAAGCGCGATTATCAATAAAGACGTGGTTGTCGCACATATTGTCTTGCCGGAACCCATATGATTCCTTGTCCTTCCCTAGCCAAGACGTACAACGATCTCTATCGGCTCCATGCTAGTCCTGTGAATGAGCCACTCCATGACCCTCGGAGGACGGAATACGGCCTATCTCAACTTTGACGTCGCGTCGTGTCGTTGTTCAGGTGTTTGTCATATCCCACGGCATCGCTTTCGCTCATAGTTGTCCAACAGAGATGACACCCGTCGACGGCGACGTCCAGATTATCGAACGGACTCCCCAAATTGGACCAGACGCCGGAGGGATACATTGAATTAAGCGGGAAGGAGAAGCAAGGCACAGGAGATATGACCTGTAGTGCAAATTCGTCCGATCCGGCTATTATGATTTTCATTAGGTGGTACCGAAAGTGACCATAGATTAACCCAACCTCATTTTCCGATGCAGAAATCTCTGAAAACAGCATCTAAGATATCCTCTATATCTATCGCACCCGATACCTTGCCAAGGGCCCGTGCTGCGTAACGAAGTTCTTCAGCAGCTAATACGATATCCTCAGGAGCTATGGGCAAAATTGTCAACTCAATACCAAGAAGGAAGGGAAAATTCAGCTTACGACATTCTAGGAAAGCCTGTAGGAATGTACAAGCGCTTTCAAGATGGACGCGGTGGCGGGCCCTTGTAATTATTGGAGCTTGTACATTCTGGGGCTCTTTGCTTTCGGATCCGGAACTGTGAGATGAAGGAGAGTAGAGGCGGCGCAGTTCTTGCCCAAAGCCTTCCAGAAATAGACCTGTTCCCTGTTGCTTTGACAGGCTCATGATCCAAGCACGATTTGTCAGAGAAGATTGTGACACTGGTGAGGACGAAGCTTCGCAGTTGTCGAGAGAGAGGTCATGAAGTTGGAAGTTTTGATCAATGAGGTCTGCCTTGTTGAGGATGAAATACGTGTTCGGGGAGGTGGCCAGTTCGCGGGTGGCGTCGGGTAGCTGAATTTTCCATGTAGTTGCTAATCCTGATTTGTTAGGGGGCACTAGTACGTCAGGTAGGGACAGCACGCAGAGAGAAATGTCCGCATCCTTCACACTGTGGAAGTAGGTGATCTGATGGGTGTTGAAAGACAGTGGTAAAATTACACTTACGCGTCTATTCCTTTCCCAATGCCAATGGCTTCCACAGCATCCTTCGTTTTCCTCAAGCCAGCCGTGTCAGCCACGACAACGGGCATTCCTCCAATGTCCAGAGTCAATTGCAAGACGTCGCGCGTTGTGCCAGGAATAGGCGTCACGATAGCGGCTTCGCGCTGAGCTGTGCACCGGAGTTAGAAACGTCACCATAGTTGAGGGATAGTGGGCCCACCGAGGTAGTTCAACAAGCTACTCTTTCCTGCGTTTGGAGGGCCAAATATTGCAAGCTTGATACCCGAGCGGATGATTTCACCTCTACGATTATCTGCCAGATGAGACCGGATCTGAGCAAGCAGTAACTGTGCCTCCTGGCGAGCTATGGAGAGGGGAGTCAAGGGCACATATTGCGTGAAACTAACAAGATACACACCTTGGTCATAAACACCTTCTTCTAGATCTTCACCCTCGCCAAAGTCAATGAGAGCTTCGACTTGTGCCAAGCAGTGGATGATTCGGGTCCGAAGATCGTCAAACACCCTTCGTATCTCACCCTACGTGAAAAAAACAAGGTGCAATGTCAGTATACATTAACAGATGTCGCTAAGCATTGCGTCTTACCCACCCACGCTCCTCTACCAGCAATCTTTCTTTGTTCCTCCGTTTCAGCATCAATCAAATCGGCCAAACCTTCCACCTCGGTCAAATCTAACCTCCCATTCAAAAACGCCCGTTTTGTAAATTCTCCAGGTTCAGCGGGACGGAGGAAGGGCAACCTTGAAAGCGCTCCAAGCAGTGTGGTGAGAAGCGCACGACCAGAATGGGTGTGCAATTCTAATGTCGGTTCCGTAGTGAAGGATTTGGGTGCTGTAATGCGGATGAGCACGACTAGTACCGAGTAGAGTGCATATATAGACTCGCCTTCAAAGAAAACAGACAGACCATCATCTATAACCTCATCCTGGTCGTCTGGGTGCACGATTCTGCATCGTTCTAGTTTCCAAGGCGTTGGGTGTGATTTTGTCTTATAGGGATTAACCATCTTTCGCCAAACCTCTAGAGCCTCTGGACCGGAGATCCGTACAACAGCTACGCCACCCTTGCCAGGGGGAGTTGAAAGCGCGTATATTGTTTGTTTTTGAGCATCAGAACGCGTGAGTTGCGCAGTATTGTTCCAAGGAGTTGCGGGTGGATAAGTTACTGATGTGGGAAGTGTAGAAGCGGTGCGCGTCGTGGCAGCAGACAAAGAGCGCAAAACATGTTTCGTATCAGCAAGTCGTCGGCGTGCTATCCTACGAGTACAAGGTGTTGCCTGAGTAACCGCTCTGGATGTTGCTCGCAACATCGAAGTTAATAGTGGAAGAGGAAAATCGAGCGGACCGGACCCGGGCCGTTGCTAGCTAACATTATAGAGTTCGTCGAGATTTGCAGGGATCACTCAATATGCCTTCAAACTTTTGAACCCAAAATTCGTCTAGAGTAAGAAGCTATACCTAACAAGATTGCCGCAACGTCAAGAACACATGGGTATAAGTGCCCACTAACTACCTGCTATCAACCAGACCCATGCCTTCGCATCATCAAACAGCCTTCATGTATCTGTGTCCATCATTCCTTTTTCTCGTTCTCTCAAGCTCTGATATAGCACTTCACACTTCTGCAGTAATGCCTCTCCTTTGGCACAGTTTTCATCCCATTTCTTCACAGACGACAGTCCGACGCGTTCCTTGCCCCGCCAGTCTGTCTCAGCACCGTATCGGACGGGTTGTGATGAGAGAGCAAAGAAACACAGAGGAGCAAGAATGAGGTGGACAGAAGCTACTGCAGCTTTGTATGGCTTGATAGTATGATGTACGGAGCCAAGAAAACGCGCCTTTGAGGACGAATGTGAGAAAAAGAATGGAGGAAGAAGAGGTGAAGCTTACGATATAGAACGCCCAAACTTTCAAAACCTCCAATATGGGACCGGTCAATGCTATGCTGACGTTCGTTGAGCAAACTCCTGGTTCCGAGATGAAGTGCCGAACTGGGCGGGAAGTGGGATCTTCTTCCAAGGCTCTACGTGCCTTTAAGTCTAGATGTGTCGCTATCAGGTCGATCTGGTACTTTGAGCTCTCATAAGAGTGCTCAGTTTTGAGAAGCTGCCAGTCGTCACTTTCGTAAAATATTGGCGAAGCTTCGAGCGAGGAGGCCCAGACTACACGGCCACCTGATGGCGAAGCCAGTAGTGATGGCTGGAGAGTACGGAACTGAGAGTCGTAAGCATGAATCATGCCCACGATAATTGCAATAAGCAAAGTGGAGAACGTACGAGGGAGTAATGGGCAAACATGTTGCATTGCCATACCCAACCCAACCCATCACCACTCATCTCGCCGATGTTTTGGCTATAATATCGTGGTGACGTCACAGCATTTATAGGTTCCTTCACCAGTTGTGCAAAAAGCGAAGGCCAATGTATACGAGTAAAGCTTGCTAGGCCAGCGTTACATATTAGGTCTGTAACGTAGGGGTATCTGAAAAGAAATATTGATCGTACAAATAGAAGAGCGTGGTTATGTTGACGCACTGGTGTGAGATTTCCTCTGCAAACTTGAACACATTGTTCATCACGGCGAGATCCAGCTGGTGAATCTTGATGTCCACCATTTCCCGGAAGTTCTTCGCATGAACATATTCGTCGGGACTCCTCTTCAATCCCTCGATGTACGTGTCCAAGAATTGGTACAACTTTTCTCGGGCGCCCTCAGCACGTTTCACGCTGCGACATGCCATAATAAGAGTGATACCCTCGTATCCGGAGGATACATCGTCTGGTTGGGGCTTGGAGAAGACTTGCAGCGAGAACTTCTGGGGTAAAGCGTCACTAGGATTCGGATGGCAGAGCTGGCATAAGAGGCGTTGACAGATACCAAATCCTACACCACTGGAACGCGTTAGAGAATCTACGCAGTCCTATACGTTCGGAAACCTCACCCATTAGCACCAGTAACAATAGTAATGCGCCTCTTAGCCATGAACAACTCAACGACAGAGAGGAGAAATGGTTCGGTCGTACGACTTGTCACGTGTAATGTTTATTTATGGTACCAGAAGTAACTTCTTTCAATATAATGACCAAATGATGCCGAAATTCCTAGTCCTTCACAAATTCGGGAATCACGATAAATTTAATCAAGGTCGACAGCAAGAAATCTCGAAAAGTTAACCAAATTTGGTGTTACCAGCCGACGAAGTAAAATGCTTCAAAACTTTTCGTTATGGCTGACATGCGGATGTAGGATTATGATTGTTGAGCTTTACCACGGAAGTGTTACGATATATGTATCTATATACCTATTTCTATTTATACCTAAGTAGATTGTAGTAACATATGAATGATCACAACGAGTGGTCCTTCATCTCACTCTCCAAGAATTTTGTCCACTCAACTGGATCCATCGAGTAACTTTCAGCCTCGGGGTCTGGGAATGACCCACCCCGAACGGCCTCGTTGTAACTCTTTACTCCGTTATCCCTGACGGTCTTGAGGTCTGCAAAACGTCTCACGAACTTCGCCTTATGACCGGACCATGTACCCATAATGTCGTCCAAAACCAACACCTATGGCAACCAATGGGCTTATAGAATACGAAAGAGATCGATACGACATACCTGTCCACTCGTTCCAGGACCGGCACCTATACCAATAGTCGGAATCCTCAGCATTTCGGTGACGTGCTTTCCGAGCTCTTTCGGAACAGCCTCCACGACCATAGCAAAAGCACCAGCTTCCTGCAAAACCAGTGCATCTCTCACCACCTTCCTTGCACCTTCCACATTCCTGCCCTGTACTTTGTAGCCAGATAACGCTGTGTGCCTTTGCGGCAATAGCCCAACATGTGCCATGACAGGAATCCCAACCTGTGTCAACTTTCTAACAACATCAGCGATCTCTGCTCCTCCTTCCAGTTTGACACCTTCTACACCACCTTCCCTGACCATCTTTACTGCACTCCGTATCGCATCCTCGACGCTCTCATGATACGTCCCGAAAGGCATATCAGCGACAAGCAATGGGTGAGTCGTCCCCTTTGCTACTGCCTTCACATGATGGATCATCTCGGCCAGTGTCAGTTGGGTGGTTGAGGCATATCCGAGTGCGACTTGTGCCAGGGAATCGCCAACGAGAGTGATGTCGGTGAGAGGCGACGAGGAACATGCAAGTGCGGTAGGATAGTCATATGCCGTGATCATGGTGATTGGTGTCTTCGATGCTCGAAGCGCATGAAGGGCCTGGATGGTGACCTTTTTACGAGGTGGTTGGGGCGAAGAAGCAGTCGCAGAAGGAGGAGTAGACGATGGTGGCCGTACACTCATCCATCGCCGCTGACAATATTGGACGACCGAGAGTGACGAAGATGAAGCCGAAAAGAGGAATCGTCGGAGTGACATTTTGATTGATTTTGACGTACAGACAGTCTGGGTGATGACAAAATTCTGACGATGCTTGAAGGTCGGAGGAGATGTGTGTTCTATTTTATAAACGGAAAGATTTTCTTGAAATCCTGAAGTCGGACCATCAAGGAGGGGTGTCTTGTTCAAAGGCGGTATTGATGGGGCCATCTGTGACATCTCTCCGCAACTTGCGGATATTAGGAGCCGTGCACATTTATTCCCACGCCGGTCCAACGAAAGCCAAAGCCTACTACTTGGCGATCGTCCTCAATAACACATGGACCTCCTGAACCGGCAGCTTTATTCCTGCAGCGGGCTCTCGGTTCGAAGATGGAATTGAGTAAAACGTGACATATCAGATGACATTGCAGGGCAGTGGCTGCCAGTGTGTGAGCTGACTTCGAATTTAACTTCACTGAATGAGCATAGTCGTATCATACGATTGTTGATCATTTCTGACTGGAATGGACACCAGGCTCCCTGCCTACTGCGTGCCTGATGGTCCCTCTGTCCAGAGTGAAGCAAACTCCAGCACAATGACCACCACCGACGTCATTTCAGATAATTCTTCATCTGGTATTGATATGAATAGTCACCATTTTGATGCAATGCCACTCGGATCGCGAAGCTAACTACGCCGGTAATCCCCATCCGTTGTAGCTACTCCTATTCCGTTCGAAGTGCTAATGGAGAATTAACAGAGACTTCCGAGTGGCAATCTCTAGATCTGTCAATAAACACTAAGGAATGTCCGTCAGCCTGATGCTCCTCGGCCTTTCCCTATAGCATTCTCGGCATTTGGTGTCTTCTCGAGTTTGTGCAGTTTTGTGCCAAACAGATATCACGCAACTGTCTCATTGCTCATTGATTGGTTGTAAGGTTCCTGAATGCTTGAACATCACGCAATTTTGAACCACCCCAGGGGTTTTTGACAGTTGTCTGCTCACTATCTTAGCCTGCACACTATCTTAGCCTGCATATAGGTAGTCATCCAGGCTAATTTACAGTCACGTACAAGACAACGTGACACGATCGTTTAACGTGACAGACCTCAACACTTATCAATTTCCTGTCCTCAGCACCCTTCTGACTACCTTGGAAATTGTGTGAATTGGTGAGGAAGGATATCTTGTATTAGTTAGACATTAATTTTGAGCTACTGTAGCACTCAGTGAAATGAAACCAACCCTTCTCTGCAACTGTTATTGTGTATTTGGCCCATTTTTCAGCCACCTTGAATTTTGCAAGTCCTACCACCAGCCAAGAGTAACATGTAGATACAATCTTTCAGTGTGAAAAGGTTGTCTAGATAGTAAATAACAACTTAGAAGTAATGCACCATCCAGATTGTCTTTATATGGTCACAAGAATGCGCCACATTTTATGTCATGGTTTGCCTGCAGGCAGCCTCAAGGCCAATAGAGAGTTGAAGATTAGTTGAGGGCACCATTTTGTGCACTTCTAACCTTTTGCAAATGATTCCATAATCTTGTCATCCTCACATTCATGCTATCTACATGCCTGCTAAAGCCAAATCAAAGTCTAGATGTGCCTACAAATTTTCTAAAGGAAGGGATGATCTGATTGACCAAGCTGCTCAGATCTACCCCATCAAACAAACAAAGCCAGAGAATGAGTGATATGACTCCTACCAAACATATAACATTATCCAGGAGGAGCATTTCAAGAAGACAGGTCACAGAATCAAGTTTTCATATAATACTCTGATTCAGCATGCCAATGGATGAAGAAGTTGGTCAGAGTATATGATTGATCAGGAGTGGCTTCTTCTGGAGGAGACCAAAATTGTTATCAATCATCTCATCAAATGCACAGAACAAGAGTTTCTACTCAATTACAAGAGACTGAAGATTGATGTCAATATCATACTGAAAGCACACTTGGGATCAAACTTTGTTGGTATTGGGAAAGGTGGTCAGAACACTTTGTGGAGAAACATTCAGATTGACTCAAAGTAGCATAGGCAAAACCATTGGAGTTGAAGCAGGCTGATGCAGCAAATGAACATGTCAATAAGGCATGGTGGGAGCTCCTTCAAAAGACACTCAAGGAGAATGACATTGAATTCACAAATATATATAGTGTTGATGAAGTTGGTTATTAGCCTTATGGAGCAGAGCAGGAATGAGTCATTGCTGCAAGGCAGAAGAGTGCCTCACAGCAACAATATACTGGCAATCATGAAAATATCACAGTTTTGGTTGTAATATGTGCAGATGGTATTTCACTTCCTCTTGCAGTGATTTTCAAAGGAAAGGGATACCAAGTGAAGTGGCTACAGGACAATCTGGCCAATGCATCATAAGTGATCATCAAACATAATGGCCTTATGATGATCTCAGTATCCTACTGTAGGATTGGCTATTCATGCCAAGGATGAACCAATCAACAGATTGGTGTTGACTGAATAAAGCTATTTGATGAATAGATAGCATAAAAGGCCAATGGAAAAGACTAGCTGGATGGTCAGAACTTGCATTATAGTCAGGAGTTCCTTAAACAAGTACATGAACAAAACATCCTTGTCCTTTGTTACTCATCTCATACCACTCACATTTACCAAGGCCTCAATGTTGTCATCTTCTCAGTTCTCAAGCATTACCTTAGCCAGGAGTAGGATAAATAGGTTTGGAAATACATGAAGGAGATTACAAAAGAAAAGTTCCATAAAATCTACAGTCATGCTTATATTAAAACAATGACATCCAAAAGCATCAAGGCAGCTTTTGGAAAAACAAGGATTTACCCTTTAAATCTGAGTGTTATCACAGGAGATATGCTTGCTCTAAGTAAGCCAATATCAAATTCTGATTCCAATTCTCCCAGTAGCTCTTCCCATGCTAATGAAGATAATTGTGAAGATATTATAAAACCTGTCAATCAAAGATGATAAAAGGTTAGGAACAATTGATGAGAGTAACAAAGAAAATGATAGACAGTTGTTATCTTCAGAAGCCCAAAAACTGCAGCATAGGCAGATTATTGAAGAGGATGCAAAGGAACTTGCAAAAATAAACCTCAGTTACTTAATTGGTCACTCTCCTCATCACCCATGATGCATGCATCTAACCAACTAATCAGTTCATCAGCATCTACCAGTATTTTAACACTCTTAAACCTTATCATTCAAACCAATAATAAAGCCTTGCTTTTAGCAGTATTACAGAAAGTGGTGACTGAGAACAAGGGGTTGTAAGGTTGGGTGATTGAGCTACAGCAGATAACATCATCAATAAGCCATACTACAATAAGCTTCATTTTCAGCTAGTCTTGAAGGAGGACAAGCAGCTGAAAGGCAAGAAGAAGGGGCAGCCACTTAGTGATGGCCATCCAAGGTTACTATCAGATGATAAATTATTTAAGTTGTCAAGTTCATGAAGTAGCAGGAAAAGGAAAAAGCTCAGAAAGTGGTGAAATCTGGTGCAAAAGTAGTCTGGCAGGAAGCAGTGAAGGAGTGGGAGAAAAATAAAGTCAGTCAAAAAGAAGAGAATAGTAGGAGTTTGCAAGAGCATAAGGCAGCCATCACAAACTGGGAGAAAACAAAAGCCAAGATGAAAAAAACAGGGGAAAACATTCACATTACCTTGACCAAAGAGACCTGAGCTCTTCAAACAACCTACCAGGCCAAAATTGAAGGATTTCAAAGAGGCTGCATTGCAAGACAAAGATGAGGAAGAGCATGGGAGCAGCTTGGAGAGGTCTGGAAGTAAAAACAAAGCAGAAGAGTAGAAAGGTTATTGTCCAATCACAAGAATTCATTATTGGGGCACAATATAGCTATGCTTGTCATGTTTAGTGACTATGGCCAATTTTGACAGCTCCTCACTGTTTTATGTTTTGTTTTTTCAATTTTATCATAAAAAATACAAAAAAATTATCTTGTTGTTCCCTTGATACTGTATAATAAAATAGTTCCAAAATTATTGTGCAAAGACATGAAATGTGAGTTTAAATCCAAAGATGCAAGTTTGGTGTCACATTATGGTGTAGATGACTTTACCCAGCAACAGGAGCAATCTTAGAGTAAGGTAGCAACAGTAGTTTATGCTATTATAATTCCTTGGATGGTAACTTGTGCTGTGAAGTGATGGACTACCATCAGAAGGATCAATTTAACAGCACAACCCTATCTATAAAGATGCCAAATACAAGGGTGTAAAAGTGATATAAGCAGTATTATACCATGAAGACCTTATTCAGATAATCAAGGTTAACATCATGCATCTGCTGTCAATTTGCAAACAAGGCTAGACATGGGACTAAAAGTAACTTGGTTACCAAGCCCATCATGGTTATATAGATAGCATTTGTTGATGGATAGCTGACCCTCCTAATACAGATAGTCATACATACACACTTGTGGTATGGGCATTATTACCTATAAACAAACTGCAAAATATCCAGAGTTAACAATGACAACCAACACAAACTACACAGCTGTTCAAACACATGGACTTCAAGCATTGGACTAACATAAACAAACTACCTGGTCCTGCAATGTCTATAACAATGCACAGAGTTATGGCCAGATTGATTACAATGATTACAGTGAGGTAGATGGCATAGATTGATCAATGCCTGCCTCCAGATATTCCATCTCACTATCTCAGATGGTGCATTTGTTGAGGTTTGTGCTGGAAGCAGGTAGAATTGGAGTCAATACATGCCTACAACCTAATGTACTGGTGGGGCCTGCTGTACTGTCATTAGATTTCTTCATTATGAGATTTGAGTTAAGGCTATAGCTGTGGGAAACTATTGACTCCATAGCAGCATGTTTGGTATATAGCTTACACAGAAAATGATTAGCATCCACTACAATAATATGCATATATCTAGAGATGCAGTATATGAGGTAAGAGTCAAGTGCTTGGGTGATAAGTTATGGAGGTTCAGGAGCTACAGATACTCTCTCAATAGTCTCTATTCTTCTACTCACCCTCTCTTTCTTGAGTTCCTTACTGACCTCTTCCTGGAACCTTGCTCTGATCTTTCCACTTTTGATGACATAGGAATTCACTATCCAACTATTCAAGCAATCAAATCAAGTTTGCTCCCAATGGTGCCAAGTCATACACACCATACCATTGCTTTGGACTAGAGTCAGTGTTAGGTCTCTGGACTAGCAGTGGACATCCATCAATTCATTCCACTTACTCTGACAAAAATCATGATGCTTTGGTCTTGGGTATAAGGTTGGAGATGATCTTGATAAACTCCTAAATGAGCTCTGGGAACAAGCAAATATCTTGCCCATTGCTCATATGCACATTCTCTCTGCTTACTAGAAATATGTGAAGGACTCTTCAGTAAGTGCCTAGGATGCTATATCCTTTCCTTTGAGTTAATTTTTTTAGATGCTTTCATTTCTTATTTCACACATTTCTGATAGTACTATTTAATCAGTTGAGATGCCACTCCTTTATTTATTTATTTTGCACATTCTTTACAACCCTCACTAATTCATTTCTTATATTTCATAGGATCACATAATGGATTAAAGATACCCACTACCATGGTACCAACCATGAGAGTTTACATCATTTATAGCAATGAAACATGTATTTGCAAGTTTCTATACCAGATAGTAACTATGCTGACTTTGCTCTGAATGACAGTGTAAGCATGCTTTGACTAATGTATGCAGTAGTCAGTATAGTACAGGACCATGAGAGAAAATCTAATTACATACCACAGCTGAAGCTCATAATTCAATTGGATTGAGTCTGGTGAATGTGGGGGCAGAAATATCAAGGGACAGCCTTACATCAATTGATTAGACATTGACTCGAAGGATAATCATAGCCACATACCAGCAGTTTTAACTGCCTCATGGAGTTTTCCATTTTTATGGATAGAGCAATTATCAAGCACAGTTACACTATTCTCTCCGGGATACTTTTTCATACTTGGAAGCTAAAAAGCAAGCATTAGAAAAGTCTTACTATCCTGAGTTTACATAGGAAGCTAGCGCCAGTGACCAGAAAACAACATCTAGAGGCGGTAATGGTCACCTAAGGCCTAAGGCCCAAGGCGCATACAGCTCATCAGAAGTTGACAATATGGACTACGCCTGGGCAAGCTCAACAACCATTTCATGATGTTATTTGTCATATCTCACCCAAGAGATGCATTCTGATATCCTCAGTTGTATACTAGTGCTCACTTGATCCTTCCGTGTTCGCGATCCAGCTATATAAGTGATCAAACAAATTTGAAGGAGCTGGCGACAAATTACGCAAACCACAGCAAGATCCTCCGACCTTCAAGGGACGACGGTGAATTCAATCAGCTTGCTCGACCCCATTACATCAATGTTGGGTGGGGCGTCGGCCATCGGAATAGACCTCCCAACTCATTATTACAATGTAAATGCCGATACCTTCCATTTAATCTTCAATGGCTCAGAGTCATCAAAGTCTACACAGCTTCCATGATCCACACGGCCGACGTCGACGGATGCATGTACGGTCCGAGTATTGACGCCTTATACTAACCATTCCAAAATGCCCCATTGTGTCCTCGTCAAGGTTACCTTTTTAAGAGACCTTTCGCAACATAGGCGCTAGTACTCGTGAGCGGTTCGAACGAACTAGATCCGTTATGGTGAGAGCAGGGACGTAAAGCCGGTCGCCACACATTGCTCTGGATCATTTTCATTTGCTGTTCGTTCTGGGGAACATCCACTGGTTCAACACGATGTTCCTCCCGAATGACTCCAATGACAGCATGAAAATAATTTATCTACCTCAAATCGGGACATTTCGTTATCTCCTTTTTCCAATCAGGTGGATGTCTTGTAGAGATGCACGAATAGAACACCGGACATCATTATGGGAGATGAGAAAACAAAAGAGTAGCTCACGAGACTGGATGCTCTGGTTGGAAGATTTCAAGTTGAGATACAGGAGCCGTAGTTTCCTCCGCTTTGACAATCCATCGGGACATTATTCCTACACATTACGCTATATCCACCTCGGACAAGCAGGGTATCAATGAAAACAAAGCAAAGCGACAAGAAAAGGCAGTCCAAATAAAGAAAGC
Organism: Podaxis rugospora; assembly: GCA_018524415.1. Taxonomy (NCBI): domain Eukaryota; kingdom Fungi; phylum Basidiomycota; class Agaricomycetes; order Agaricales; family Agaricaceae; genus Podaxis; species Podaxis rugospora. Next base: position 23,825 of record JAEUWL010000262.1, read on the forward strand.
GATTATAATAAAACTTCGGAAATGCCAAAATGAGACAGATTGACACGAGACGAAAAATTGGTTGAGCAAAGTCATTTTGCATTTTCTGAAGATGACGATGATGGGCAGGAAACAGAAGACTATGCAAAAAACGAGAGTAAAGAACGTCGAAGTGAGGGATGATGGCGGAGGACTCCCTATACACAAGCATAAAGTCAACTTGCGGGAACAGCCTCCCCAGCATTCGAACTCGCCGCACTTGGCGCGCCCTTCTTCCTTCCCTTCCCCTTCTTCTTCCCGTTCACATTACCCTCATTCTCACCATCCCCCTCCGCCCCCGGCGATGTTTCTGACCGTGCTCCAGCCTTTTCATAAATCCCACAACTCAACCACGCGAACCACATCATACTCCTCAACTGCAAAACATCTTCCTTCCAAGCTAACCTCTGATTCAACTCCCTAAACTCCCTCGTCAAACTCTCACACCTCCCAATGTTCTCCACGCTCACGAAATCAATCGCCACCTTGACGCAATCCGCCAGGTTCGCAACCTGGTGCGCACACCCGGCAGGTATAAACACCGCTTCACCAGGGCGCTGATACACCCGATACGACATTACGCCAAACTGGTCATAGAGCTCTTTGCGTAGTACTTCGTCGAGATAGTGTTGTTGCGAATGGATGGGGTCGGTTACAGCGGATTGTTTCGGGAATTTGTGGCGAAGGAAGGCACGAATTTTATCACTGTCCGAGGCGCGGAAGAGGTCCCATGCTGCGCAGCCTGGGCTGCCGTCCGGACTGGACTCGGTATACGTCATGATGTTCACTGCGTCTGCCATATCCATATGTAGCCTTGTGGTTCCTTTACTCCCTTCACAAAGACTCGAGGCAAGGGCATTGTACATCTTGGGTCCCAGATCAGGCGCAATCGTGTTCGAAGGGAAGTGCGATCCAACATTGCCTACGCCATCTCGTCGGACGTAATCAGGCACTGGCACAGCCTCGCTGAAATCCTTGTAGAGCTCCGGGAACGCAGCTTTGAAATCTGTCGAAGGAGGCCAGTCTTTTAGTTTCCAACACTCGGTCCTTCCTTCGTATTTCCCGAACATGTCAAAGAATTGGCCAACTGTTACGCGTTTATTCGCGTCTGTCTGGCATTCGATTATGAGGCATGTCTGTCCGCCGTAATTCTTCACGAAATACTCCGGTGTCCACGCGATTTTGAACCGTTCCAGACAACCAGTAACGAGAATCGGGTCGCCATTTTGCCAGATAGGTGCGAAGACAGAGATAGAGTCACCAGCAGTCACTTCAGTGTATGCGTAGCGCTTGATTTCATGATAGGGCACAGATGCCGTAATTGATGGCAAGTTCGGGGGCACATATGCGGGCGAAGCAATTGATCCGTGTTGCGCGAGGGACGGTAAATCATCCTTGTGTATCGTCGGTTCTCCAAGGGCAGCAGCAAGCGCACTCGAATCAGGCGGTGGGGTCGGGACTCCAGCACTTGAACTGGCACTCGTTGAACTGTTCGAGCGCGAACTCAACTCCGGCATTCCGTTCACGTGTTCGTTTGGACTAGGCTCTTGAGACAGACGAGTGTCCTCCATGAGCAACCTCTCCATCTCCGGAATGGCCTCGTCCAGCTCCTCCTTGAAGAACCTCGACACCGGGGAAAAGTCCTTGGCCATATGTTCGTTCCTCCTCGTGCAGCTCAAGAAGAACGGATTGCTATGCGCATGTTTCTCCCTTTTCGCTTGAAGTGCCGCGACTTCAGCTTGATTCGCATTGGGTTTGTCGGTTGTGAGCTCCCTCACTTGTGTGAAGCACTCTGCACAAGCTTCTCGTCCGCACAACCTGCACATCCACGTACAGGAGAACAAGGATGTCATACACGTATCTTTTACGAAAATGAATCCCGATTGGATGAGTTCCAGGAGATGCATAGGGAAACGAAAGATATGCTCACCACACGTCGCTCTAACCTCGCTCTCACGTGGCCGTCGAATCAGCTCTGGGAGTTTGATATGCTCGTACTCCTTCTTGAGGATGGGCAGAAGCGCCTTGGCAATACTCAACTAGAGAAGGGCAGGCCAGACAGAGTCAGACTTCTATGCACCCGTATCGATCCACACCAGAAGCCCCCCAAAGTGGATGTACTTACTTTCATCCTCTTGACATGAGCCTCCTTCAGCGGAACGTTCCAACGGGTCGGATAAAGCATTTTGGGGGCATCTTGATACCGGCCTTCCACGAAGCTAATGCCCACAATATCACGCTTCTTATCCTTGAGGAAGAACCGGATACCCTGAAAACGGCAGGTGTCGCCAGCCCAGCGCCTAGTGCAAGATACGCAGCGGGGGAATTGTTCCGCACGATATCGATTTGACATACATCGCGCAAATTGAAGTTCCGGCTGAAGAGGGATCGCGTTTTCAGTGACGAGACCGTTTATCTGTCCACCGTCTCCAGTGACAATGCGCATGCGTACTAGAGAGATCCGAGGTGAAGTGAGTTTATTACACGTGGAGGTGGAAGGAAGGAGGATGGTAGTGTCGAAATGGTGATATGAAGGGGTAAGCCGAGAAGAGAAATGAACGGCAATGATGAATGGGCGACAAAGTTGCCAAAATTAAATGAGGTGGGTGCAAGAGAACTAGGCGATACGTACTATTTGGGTCATTTTCTTTTCCATTCTCATTTGATACGGGAGCATATGACACCGTCGGCATCAATTGGACTAGAAGATAAGAAATATATCAGTCCAAAGTCACAGACTTCCTCAGAAGAAAGGGTGCAACGTGAGATGTGGAAACGAACGAAACCGAGACTCCCAAAATGACATCCAAGTCATTAGGTCACACACTCGGGAATCCAGACAAAGCAATTTGTACGGAAACTGCGGATACCCACCGTTCTGTGCCGCGATCTGCGCTGCCTTGCTACGTTTCTCGGCGCTATAGCCGCGCCTGGAAGATCCTGGAAAATATTTGACCAAGTTAGACAACCACGTTGAGTATGGACGTTCTTTCGATCAAAGAAGATAATCAGAAAGCGTGGATGCGTACCTGTGGATGCCATAGTACCCTCGCTGGCAGCTTTGGCTTTCCCCTTGGCACGTTTTGGTTGGGATTCAGCCTGTCCCTCGGAGTCAGGCTGTGATCGTTTCCGACTGTTGGGGACCTCTGAGTCAGAGTCTGCATTGGGTCGAGGTTGTGGGTGGGATGTAGGTTGCTCTTGATCCCGCTGCGCAGAAGTCTGCCCTGCCGGATGAGTTTGAGGTGTGTGCAAGCTGCGCGAAGAGTATTCAGATGGACCGGGTGGTTGGGTATACTGCGAGTGAGAAGGGGGCTCTGGAAGGTTAGGAGAGGAAACCGGAGATTGTTGGGTATAATGAGAGCCGACTGGATGCATGAGGGCCGGGTAGTAAGCTGGTGTGGCGGTGGCACCGTACCGCGCATCATGTTGTGAATGGTGATCAGGTGGCGTTTGTACGTTCTGTGGCTGTATCGTTCCGCGCGCAGCGAGTCGAACGGAAGCCCGTTCACCGTTCTGCCAGGCTAAATGAACGCAGAACTGATCAGAACGACGAGCGGGAATAAAAGCGAAATAGTGAATATTGACCATTTGCACTGGGGAGGGAGGATTGTGACTGATAAGGGGAGTTGTAAGAGTCTAGATCGTAGCCATGAGCTGAATTGTGGAGCCAAGCCGGGCGGTGGAAGACGAACTATGGGAGTGGTAATCACCCGACAGAGCTAGATGGGTTGGCAGCGGAGGAACGGTGAGCGACGAAGAGGATGTGACATGGTGAAGAAAATGATTACCAGTGCGTTGGTCCGAGTACATGGGCGGGTACTGGACGGGGTGGGTTTGGGGGGAAGAGTGTGGCAAGGCGTTGTGATGATGGTATGAATGTGAGTGTGATTGATAGTGGTAGTTGTTGTCGAAACGGTGTGGTGTGGAGGGGGTATTGCGTATGAGTCGGGTGTCAGAATAGATGTTGGGGGCGGGGATGTTGGGATGGTAGTGGCGGGGAGGGGGGTCGGGAAGCTTTTGTTGGATGGTGGTGGTGGGGTGTGGGATATCCCATGAGGCAGCTCTGAGGGAGTAGTTGTACTCATGCTGTGGGTTGAGGAGGGAGTTGATAGATGCTTTCTTTGAGGGATCGTTGGAGTTCATTGGGAGAGATGGGAGAGGACTCGCGGAGAGCTAAGTCGATACTCGATCCTCCTTTTCAGGCTAACATACTCTCCACGTGCCCTGGTTCTCCATTTTCTCGTAAACCACACCTTCTCACCCCTCCCAATGCAGTCTCTCCTAATATACATAATATTCCGCACACTAGTTCCTTCTCCCTCCATCTCCCAACCCGTAACAACACTTCTCTCAGCCCTCTTCTCTATTGGACAATTGGTTATTCAGCCCCATTTTACTATCTCCGACGACATTCAATTTTGATCTCCTCAAATTTACTTCACCACATTGCTTCCACCGGATCGACCCATCCGTACTTCTCCCAACCCTCTCAGAGCCACAGACGGACTCACCCACCCCTCCACCCCTTATGTCCGGATAACTCCTTCGTCTTTCTCGGTCGAGGACTAAAAAGATAGCAGCCAACTTCCTTGCTGTGCTCGTAAAACAGGTACCCAGGCGCTGCGATCCCCTTTTGTACCCGTGATGGGCCCGAACAACTCCACGACACACAAACCCGAATCAGATCAAGAACCCAGATCCAACAGTTCGGTCACCATTCCAAGATCACAAATTAGGCGCTGGATGATTTCATAAGGGAGGCTAACGTCTAGAACTCTGAATCAGATCCTCAAGCCGCCACCTCGGCATGACCGTACAAGCTGTTGTCCCCATGCACCCGCTTCAACGTGCCAGTTTTTTGTCATACGCCTGGACCCACTTGACAGCTTAGCCTATCGCTGATGCTGCCAAAAGAATCTCATACCGTGAGGCAGAACACCAACGTACTTTGCTCCTCGCCTTCCTTCGAGCTCTGGACTCAAAGTCTGATATCCACTTCCATCCTCGCGTCAAGGTTTTAAACACTTGTTTCTCGCGCATCGCCAATTGCGCCCATCCCATGCGTAGATAAAGTGATTATGACGACGACGATCGGCATTGACGGGGAATTGGGAATCCCAAGCGGTGGCATGACCTTGTCCACGCTTCATCTCCAAACACGCGCTCTCGACATTGCAGCAACTGCGCGGAGTGGTAATCTTGAAGGCATCTTCCGAGTCCGCATTGGTTCAGGCTCTTCCGGCGCCGGCGCCGTTAGACTTCCTCGCACTAATACGTAACCTGCTTCGAAAGGCACCTGGAGTGGACTGTCTGTCCTTTTCCTCTACACCGGAGAATCATCGTTCTTGAATCCCTTGAGGGTCCAATGTCTCAACATATTTGCGAGGCTTTCATATGACGATCGAGACACAGCAAGGGGGTGGAACAAAGGAACAACTCGAGGCATGCAGTGGCAAGTCCCGAACCAATCGATGGACCATACCAATTTGGACAATGGTCTCCCCGCTCTCTGGATTTTCTTTCTGCTCAGAACGCCGTTAGGAATCTTGCACCATGTCATAGTGCCCGCATGTCATCATCTCGACAGGTCTGGCAATGCAGGGATGGCAGAAGAAGCTACGCATTGCCAATGAGCAAAGGCTCGCGGATATGTTGAACAGGCACTATGTCACTGAACATTTGACAGCGCTACTTGCCGTGACGAGGGGATGACCACGGGACTCGGGGATATTAATCAGGGTCGGACTAGATGTGAAGATGACGACTGCATGACGACCTAAGGCGAGCCTACAGGCGTTTCGTATCTGTGAGCATTTTGTCCATGCGCCTGGCGGTCGATTCCTGAGATAACGAATATGGATTGCTATCCCAGTATCCAGTGGCGGACCAATCAAAGTGACAAATGATATCCATATCTACAGACTCGGGGCTATGTTTCCTCATCGATGTTCTATCATGAACGTTCTTACGCGGGCGGAAATTATCTCCAACGACTGCTGGCATAGCCATGAATCATCAACTCCGAACCTCGAACGTTCGAATCAGTCACGTCGTGAGCGCGTCGGGAATGTCCAGGTCAAACTGACGTTTCTCTGGAAGTAGCTCGGTTCATTCTTTTCATTCCGGCCCCGGCCAGTATTTAAGTATCCCGCGAGGCGCGTTATATTTACATAAAACACAGGAGGGCCACAGACGATGTAGCCCATGATGACAGCTTATCGCACCCAATGCTGAGGAACACGCGCTCGAAAGCCCATTCCGGTCTGATGATGGACAGGCACGAAGCTTTTAGTGTGCCCATGGTTCGCGTTGAGTGCCGGACCTGAGGAATGGATTTGGAGAGCCATTTGTATGTCGAGTTGGACCCACAGACACCTCCACACCTTCTCATTATAAACATCGAGGCACGAGGTACCTCCCGCTCTTTCCAATCTGTAACGCACAAGAGCCCAGACAGTGTTTCCGCAAACCTGACTTGGCCCGCACTCCACTAAATAGAGTTCGTGTATCATAGCTCCCCTGCCGAACTTGAGCCAGGGAACACATTGGTTACCCAACTGAACGAACCAAGGCCATTCAAAACTCTCACGCGCATGAGTCTGTAAAAGAGTCTACCTGACGCAAAAGAATTGACTTGACAGGGAAACCCTTTGTTCTTTTCAACCCTGAAGCGCCGCAACCCATTCCATTACTAGACCCGACTTGCCTTCGTTATCTGCTCGATTATTTCCCAATCTCGTAGTCTCCATGTATTATAATCCCCAAACTTCAACTCTCCGCCTGTCAGCTTTACGAGTCGATCAAACCATTCGTCATTCTGGTTATATTAATTTGATAAATTGATAAAACCTTAGTGAGCGGGGGAAGCAACAACACTCCGACGGAGCGCTAAGTGTTTTAAAGACATTGCGTCTGGGTTGAGCGAAGATTTGGTAATACGCTTGCACCCTGGTAAAAACCCATCTTCAAGGACGACTTCCCAGAAAAGGATGCCATTTAGATTTTTTGGAACCGCCTGAAGCTGGGTCCAGTACCAACAGGATGAGGGAAACAACATGCTGGCCCACGGTGACTCAATTAGTCGCCTATTTGGAACTTTTTTTGTCCTGCTCACGTTTAACAGCTTGCTTTCCGTCTTCGACACCTTCCCTGAATTGGACTCTCCTGTAACCCCAACCCAAGTCGAGGGGAGCCGGTATGTGAGGGCACGAACTGGCGTTCACCAAGGTCTTTATGTTCCCAGTCCAAAGGATGACAAACTTTAGAGTTTCATTCTAGCTAGCTTAAAGGGGTATGCGCAGATACGTGCTCCATCGTTACCACATCTCGTCTTTTGTCCCCGAATGTCTACCCGAGATGTGCGAGATGTGGGGGGTTGATAAGGTAAATGTTTTGTTGACCATTGGTTCACTAGGGTTATTTATGGCAGGCCAATACAGTAAAATTGGTTTTACTCGGCAAGGCTGGAAGGTGGGACCAGAAATTGTGGGCCTTGATGGTTCGGTAGACCGGCCCTTTCATATAATGTGGTAATGCGGCCACATGAGGATGCCTGTGAAGAGTTGAACAGAGAGAGAAACAGAGAACCGTCGGGGACAATAAGGTGCGGATACGAGGAGAGTTGTTGGACCTATTGGTCTTGAATTACCCCATCCATCTCTTGAATATGACGATTTGATATCGTATCCAGCTTAGTGGCTGACGTAGTTAGCCCCATTGTGCCACTGTTCGTGCTGCTCGCGCCTTCGGGATCACCTCATTTCCTAATGTGATGATTTCATTTCATTCGCACCACTTGAGTTGTATCACGACCAACATCCGATAGACGGCTCGCACCCATCCCAGTGAAATGCATGTAATGCTAAGTAGGAACACTTTGGAATTTCAATGAAACAACCACGAAATAACCACATCACAATACATCTGTAACGTACTATTCACTTCACGTCCCCGTTGCCCAGTGCAGTCTAAAGGACGTGCACGTACCTGCGTGAGGGCATGAATAAGCAAAACATGTTACCTCAATCGTGCTAAACGTAGCGGTTCGACAGTCGGGATTCGAAGTTGAGACATTCGGCATAGCGTCGGGCTGAGTACAGGGGATCCCTTGGAAGTTGGATTAAGGGACTTCAGTCACTACCGCACTCCAATAACACACAGAAACTGTCCGATTGTATAAGCATAGTCCATATTTATAGTTGGCAGCTCTGGTTCAACCTGTAACTTTGTCTCCTTCCCATGCGTTGCATTCAATTCCTCCGACATATCGTCCTGGGTGGGGATCCAGCTCAATACTGCGCATGCCGTCCCGGATAGATGTCATCTCGGCTGGGTGGGTATGAGTAAAAGCGATGTCATGGGATAGGGCTGTGCCTGCATTGCCACCCGCCACATCTGAGCAACGATAGGACGCGATGTCGAAGTCAGGATGGGGTGCATTCCGTCCTCCCGGGATCGTAAAGCGGTTGTTCAATAAAACGAGTACAGAGTTGCTGTAGACCTTGCTGAGGTTGAGACCGGGAGGATCATGAACTGGCTGTCATGGAAGGGTACAAAGATTACACAGACAATATATGCGACGGAGATTGCAGCTGTTGATGATTGCAGTTATTTTGGGTATTGGAGAGTTTAGCCGAAGAGAAAGAGATACCTGTCAAAAATCTGGTCTCCAGCAACAGTCGTTTGATTTTAGTGACCGAAACCTGTGTTGTTCTGGATGCTCGTTCGAAAGCTGAGCGCTGCAGGACGGTTGGGTGAACTTCAGTGAATGTGCACTAGACTGAAACAGATGCAGGACACACAAAGTGAATCATGTATGCCGCGATGACGACATCACAAAGTGTTCCAATTGACCCCCAAACCTGCACAAAGAGTCTTATGTAAATGGACGTTTGGAATTAACTGCGCAGGTTGGGGTCCAGCTCACCAGTCTATCAACGAAAACCCCCACCGGATTAAGTCCCTTCAGCCGCATCAACAGCTTATAGAGCATAGTAGTGGAGATAATGCCACAAACGAACCGAAGCAAGGCCAGCTAGAATAAGTCTGTTATGATTTTCTCTCAACATTTGATAATGCTCTCGTCACTGACCACGGACACAATTGTTGTGATTACCTTGCCTCCAGGGATGACATGGATGCGATGTGCAGAAAACAGTTGTGTAACAACTGCAACTGGACAAATATCAAGAAAAGCATGGGGAAAATATAGTGGAAGACCCACGTACCAAGCGCACTGCTGACTGGAATTGTGAGCCACATGAACCCGAACGTGCGGAGGTCAACGTCTTCATTCACAGTGTTGATGGCTGGCGTGCAAAAAAAGTGTGTAGAAATCCCAAAGGCCAAATGCGGTTTGTAAGGTTCCGATGATGTAAACAAAGTATGCGATTAATTTGACCAGCCGTCGGTCATTCGGAAAAGCGAGATAGTAAAGATCTAACAAGTTGGGAACCTCCAAGGCTTGTATTCATCTTAATACATACATATCTGGACAGTCAGGATCCCATAAAGGAAGATGTCCAAGCAATAGGCAAAGAGCTGTGTGTTGCATTCATTTGTGACAGTCACATACAGGTGGGTGCTCACACAGGTTCAGCCTTAGTCGAAAGGCCATTTGACATGCTGGAGAATCTTTATCTGTTGTTTTGTGTGAGTGAATACAAGTCATAGTTCGTCAACAGGGAGTGAGATGTCCACACCAATGCAAGGAAGTTGGGGATGACTATAAAGGCTCCCAGAACTCAGGAGCTATAGCAGTGTATTTGTTAAGGACTGATGCCGATGCTGGGGTGGACTGCGAGCAGATGGAGCCAGATGTTCACAGACCAAGGGTAGATGAGGCCTTGGCTTCAACTTATGTGTTGTGCCCCTCTGGTATCATGAACAGCCTCACTTGGCCAACTACAAACTCGAGTGGATGAACAGACAGAGGGTTGGATGGGGACAGGATGAGTCCAGATGGAGGGTGGACTTGTAGCAGACAGATAGAAGGAAGAGGGGGAGTCCTAAGTTGATATTCTGACTGACTAGTACAGATGGCTATAGTTCTACTTATATACTGTCAGTCAGGATAAAGTCCAGAGAGTAGTGACTGGTGCTATCATTCTTAACTGCTCAAAGAGGACAAGATCAGCATGTGAGTTGATATCCACAATGGTATTCACAAGGGTGAGGAGACTATCCACAAGGCATCCAGTTACCCGATTGGACAGGGTCAGAGGTGAAATATCAGATGAGCAGGTAAGACCTGGATAGGCAATGATAATCACAGGAACAAGGAATAGCTATGGATAAATGGAAAGAGGAATGAAGCTCAGACAGGAATTCTGATTGGAAGGAATGTTAGAGGCAAATGGAATGGAGCACAGCCCTACCAGAGGGGAGCTGCCCAATGGAGATGGAGACAAGGTTAAACTGAATAGGATCCATGGAACCTGGGTTGTAACCAAGGTTCTGAGAGCCTAATGGGCAGAAAGTGAAGTCCATAATAGTATTCATAGTCATTGTATTTGCTACAAAAATCAGCCATCACATCAATATTAGGCTTTGGTATCTAAGAAGCACTTCACTGGATTGCTTTCCAATCTGATCTCAGAATGTGCCATGGTTGCACTGTCAGGTCAGTCACTGTTTCTGGACACTCAGTTGTGGCTATGATAGTAAATACAGAAATAAGCTGTCCATAGACTGTAATAACCACATTTAAATTTCAAAGTTGGCTGTAGCTGTGGCTGTGGCTGTAGTGTGATCTGTAGCATGCTTAGTAACATAGATTTGTAATTGATATTTTTGAACTCAGCTGATGCTGCCAAATTTGCCCTTTGCCAATATTTTGGCTATCTTAAAGGCAAAACAACCTGCATTCATGGATACCAGGCAGAGCCTCATTGAGGCATATTTGGCTGCTATACTAGTCCATGATCTCACCTCACCAAAGCCTAGAAGAAGCCCACTTCCATCATTCAATTGATATAGCAATCACTACCTTCCTCTCTGAGGCCTGTTACCTCCAACCTCATTCTTATGACACCCCAAGACAAGACCAAATACCTATTCTGTGGGAGTATGCAAAGAACTCTCTTTACTACCACCACTTCATTCATCTTGCCCAGCTTTCACCACACAATGTTTTCATACTTTTCTTACTCTCATTGAAAATCACTTGGTCTTCACTTCAGACTCAGACAATGCCTAAGTCCCTGTGGAAATACAGCTGGCTGCAACTCTGTATGGATGGGGCACTATGGGAATAGTGCATCTGTTGTTGATGTTGCTAATTAGGCAGGCTATTCAGAAGGCTCAGTTAAAAATTATACTGAATATTGCCTTACAGCAATTGAATCACTCCAGGCCATATTTGTTTGGCATTTAACTGCTGATGAGAAGGAAGTAGAGAAACAATGGGTTGAAGAACATATTGGATTTCAAGATGGACTTTGGAGAGAAGGTTGGGTCATGTATGATGGAACAATTGCTGTGCTTTTTCAATGGCCAGAGCAACATGGTGATGCATATTTCACTTGGAAATCCAATTATGGTCTTAATGTTCAGGTTAGAGCCTTATTTATTTTCTTGATTACAGAACTAACTATAGTTTGATAGATTGGCAATTGTCTATCAAATCTATGCATTGTGGACTTGCTATAGACCTACTGGTGCAACTCATAATGTAGTGGCATTTGAGTATACAGCAGCCAGCAAGTATCCTGATTAGTTCTTTCAAGGAGAAGAATTCACTTAGGTTGATTCTGCATATCTATACACAATACAGACCAATCTTGCCTTCAAAGAACTTGCTTTATCTATTCCTAAGCATGCTATTTTCAACTGCTATGTCTCATATCTCCATGTTCACTCTGAATATACAATAAGTGCACTCAAAGGATATTTCCAGTGCCTTTAGAGTGATTAAAAGTAACCAGGACCATGATTATGCATGTAAATGGATTATATGTGCAATTATCCTTCATAATCTTGTCATTGATGTTGGTCTCAGAGTGGGGAATTTGGTGCTGTTAACTACTTTGGTAATATCTATACCCAGTTGCAGGAAATGGAGGATAGAGATGAGGAAGAGGATGAGGGGGAGAATGGGTTTGGAGAAAATGGTATTCTTACTACAGGTGAAGTTAAATGAGAACAATTGATTGCAGAACTTCTTGAATACTGAGAACTGTATAACACTCAAAGGTCATAGTAAATATATGTCATCTAGTAACTTCTTACTATACTTTACTCAATAGTTATTTTTTTAATATTATATATTTGAAAAGTATATACTATCAGGTATTAAAGTATAAAGAGAAACTAGGCTAAAATAAAATTTAAATAGTGTATACTATATAAAGACTAAAAGAGAATTAGTTAGAAATCTCATTCTTCTCATAAGTATTCCATGGCTTTTTAGATGGTGGTAACATCAACTTAGCCTCTAGATCATCAATCTTTTGATAATACTTTTCCTTTGAGAGCAAACCATGCTTATACTCTTTAAGAAGTTAACTTGAGCACTTATCAAGCATCTCATATTAGTTCTTCTGTTGAAGAGCACTGTGACTATCCCTATAACACAGGTTAATATATAGCTGTATAAATAAGAAAGAAAGGCTTATCTAATCACATCTAGAAGTGTATTGATAGCAGAACACTTCTGTGAAATGACCTAGATATTGCAAGTAGAAGCAATTGCTCTCCCAAGTATAGATGAAGGCTTTAGCTGGGTATGTGAAGATGACACTGTGGAAGGAATGGAAGTTGATGGAGTGTTTGAGGAAAGAGTGGAAGTTGATGGAATAGAAGATGATAAGAGAGTGATGAATAAAGATGAAGAAAGTAGTAGAAAAGGAAAAAAATGTAGGATTTGAAGATGACTGTAATAGTCCTGGAGATTTAAGGCTAGACTGTGAGGGCTGGCTCTCTTGAAGGAGAACAAAATCAATTAGAAAGTCAGGAGTCTCAGAATTGAAGGAGAATAGTGGTTACAACTAGTACTTCTCAGGTCCTTGTAGTCCAAGACCTGTAAAAACAACATTGTGACATTTGGTCAGGTTCCATATAGTTGGTGAAGATGTGCAAAGTGTGGGAACTTATTCATGATTTCATCTATCTCAGAATATAAGAAAGATAATGACTTCAAATAATTTTCAAATGAACTTATCCCAAATGTTCAGAATATCACTAGATACAGTGGTGTGCAAAAAGATTGCAGGTCACATGCTTCATCAGACCCTAAAATGTCAATCCCGATGACACCGAAAGCTCACTCATAACTTCATCCGAGAATCTACATGTAGT
>JAEUWL010000263.1:0-37038 GCA_018524415.1 Podaxis rugospora
GTTGAAGCCAAGGCCTCATCTACCTGGGTCTGCGAATCATCCGCTCCTGTCTGCTTGCAGTCTGCCCCTATCTGGAGTCTGCCTCCTTAACAGTTGAGCTCAAGGCATTAAGGGATTTCATTGATGAACATTTGTCCATCAGCTGCATTCATCTGTCAACTTCTCTACATAGTGCTCTGGTCCTCTTCATCTGCAAGAAAGATAGTTCTTTCTGCCTTTACATCGACTTCTGTCAACTTAACAAGATCACCAAGAAAGACCATTATCCCCTTCCCCTGATTTCCAACTTCCTTGATTCTCCTTGCAAGGCTCACATCTATACCAAGATAGATCTCCATCATGCCTATCACCTCATCTGGATAGCCAAGGGAGACAAGCAGAAAACTACCTTCAGGACCTGCTATGGGTCCTTTGAATAGATGGTTATGCCATTTGGACTCACTAATACTCTGGCAGCCTTCCAGCACTTTATGAATGATATCTTTAGTGATCTATTAGATGTATGCATCACTGTCTATCTTAATGATATACTAATCTACTCAGATGACATCTCCCAATATAAACAACATGTCTAGGAAGTCCTCCATTGGCTCCACTAGCATAGCTTGTATGTGGGAGCAGACAAGTACAAGTTCCATTCAGAAGCAGTCAAATACCTTAGTTACATCTTGTCCCCAGATGGTCTCAAGATATCTGAAGACAAAGTCAAGATCATTCAAGACTGGCCCAAGCCAAAGAAGGTCAAGGACATTTAGTCCTTCCTAGGTTTCACTAACTTCTACCACTATTTTATTCATGGTTATTCTGACATTGTAGTTCTTTTGACCTGTCTTACCTACAAGGGTGCTCCCTGGAACTTCATGGCAGAGTGTCACAAAGCATTTGAAATACTCAAGAAGGCTTTTACCATAGCTCCAGTCTTAAGTCACTGGATTCCAGATTCTTAGATTATCATTGAGACAGATATGTCAGATTATGCTCTGGCTGCCATTCTCTCCATTATAGCTCCTGACAGTGATATTTACCCCATTGCATTCCATTCCTGCACTTTCAATATGTCCAAGTCTAACTATGACACTCATGACAAGGAATTACTAGCCATTTTGGCAGCTTTCCAGGTCTGGCAACACTATCTTGAAGGCTCTGCCTTACCAATTGATGTGGTCACTGATCACAAAAACCTCAAGTACTTTTCCACTACTAAAGTTCTGACCCATTGCCAGGCTTGTTGGCCAGAATACTTATTGTAGTTCAATCTCATCATCTGCTTCTACTCCAGATGCCTTGGGACAAAACTGGATACTTTGACTAGACAATGGGACATCTATTCTAAAGGGGGGAATAATGGCTATGCCATGGTAAACCCTCACAACTTCAGACCAGTTTTCACTCAAGAATAGCTTGCAGCCTCTGTCTGGGCCACCCCTCTTTTCTTCTTCCCTCTAAGTAGCCATGGTCCTTGACTACAAGCAGCTCTATCTTGACATTCTTTCTGCCCTTCCTTCTGATTCTCTTGCTACTGAGCATATCTCTAACCCCCAAGGTTGCTAGTCTGTAGATTCAGACAGGTTCCTCTGCCTCAATGGCTGCATTTATATCCCTGATTCTAATGACCTCCACTTGTGAGTTCTCCAGTACAAGCATGATCACATGCTTTCTAGACACTTTGGTCAGAGCAAAATACTAGAGTTGGTCCATCATAACTACATCTGGCCAAATATCCACTCCTTTGTCAAGGACTTCTGCAAAAGCTGCATAACCTATATGTAGAGCAAGTCACAGCATCATTAGCCATATAGAAACCTCAAGCAACTCCCTATCCTGGATTACCCTTGGCATTCCATTTCTATGGACTTCATTGAAAAGCTCCCCAAGTCCTCCAGCTTTGACACCATCCTTGTAATTGTCAACTGCCTCACTAAGCAAAGTATCTTTGTTCTGACTCATGACACCATTATCTCTGCTGAACTTGTCTGCCTATTCATCCTCCACATATTTTTAAAGCACAGTATTCCCTCTCATATCATGTCTGATCACAGCTCCAAATTTGTCTTGTACTTCTTCCAGTCCTTGGGCAAGGCTCTAGATATGAAGCTGCATTTCATATCTAGATATCATCTGGAAGGCAACAGACAGACTGAGCAGACCAACCAGATACTTGAACAATACCTCTGAGTATATTGTAATTATCAGCACAGGACAATTGGGCTGACTTACTTTCCATTGCAGAGTTTACCTACAACAATGCTCCCAATGCTACTACTGGTGTCTCTCCATTCTTTGCTAATAAGGGTTATCACCCTGCTATCTCTGTCTATCCTGAATGTGATCTTGCTTCCACCTGGGCCTGAGATTTCATGGTTGACCTCAATGACTTACATTCTGCCCTTAAGACTAAAATCACCTGAGCCTAGAAGCATTACCAGATATCCACAGATGCCCATCATCTGGCCACTCCAGACTTCAAGATTGGTGACAAAGTCTTCATCAAAGCCCAGTTCTTCTGGACTACTAGGCCTTTAAAGAAATTATTGGAGAAGTTCTTAGGCCCTTATGAAATCATTGCTCAAGCTAGCTCCCATTCCTTCACCCTCTGACTGCCTGACTCTATGTGTGCCATTTACCCTGTCTTCCATATTTCCATACTTGAGCCTTCTACTTCCAACACCATTCCTAACCATGTCCCTCTGTCTCTACCTCTGGTTATCATTGACAACAAGCCCAAATATGAGATCAAGTGGATTGTGGACTCTAAGATTGACTAGTGCTGCTAGGCATGCCCACTCCTATACAAAGTCATTTAGGCTAGTTACAAAGGCATGAATGAAGAATCTAGTTGGCTAACAGCCAAGGAACTTGAACACACTCAAGAGTTGGTAGCTGATTTTCATGCCAGCTATCCTGACAAGCCTAGCCCTCTATCTTCTCTCTGATTTCTCTTATCTTGTTCTCTGATTTTGGTTTCTGATCTTATTGTCCTTTCCCACTGGTAGCAGCATACTCAAGAAAATTTTAATTACAAAAGGTCTAAAAATTTTGTAAATACAAGCCACCAGAGGCACAGACCTGCTACTCATCCAAGCCTCTGTCCTTATACTCTTTCTCTCCCTCTTCCTCTTCCTCTTCCTCACCCTCTGTGTCATCTGGTCTACTCTCCTCCTCCTTGTCCTCCCCTAACTCATCCCCCTTCTCTCTCTCCACTTCCTCTGGTTCTGCCAGAACCATTTCTACCCTCTCATCCATGTCCATGTCATAGACATCTTTGCCCATTCCCTCTTGTCACTCCTCCTCTGCTTCATCTGAGCTACCTTTGTCTGCCTCTGATCCTTGTGCCCCCAGGATGTCCTTCTCCATAATATCAAACACCCTTCACAGAAGAGTGTTGTTTTCCTGCTGCACCCTCCAGAGTGCAGCGATTTCTGCAGTAAGGGTGTAGACAGCCTCTATTAGAGTTTCAGCTAGGTCTGTAAATAAGGCAACCTGTTTCTTGCTCAATGGGCCATAATATAGTACCTACTATACTCTTGGGTTAGCTTACCACTAATCCTGTCCTCCACATAGGCACTTACCATGCCTTGGAGGGCACCAATCACTCTAACCTCTGACTCTGTAATGTCCTTGCTGTCCCTGGTGAAGGGATTGAGGATGTAGGGAATAGGGTAGACAAGAGACAGATTCTCCTGGTCCACTGTTTCCTCCATGAGGAATAGCTTGCACTGGGCTTTCTTCACATAGTACTGGGTGTATGAGTTAATCTTGTCTTCTATAAAGGGGTTAGTAGGGCAGGCAACAAATTCCAACAACTTACTCTGGTGGGGCTGACAATCAGCTTCTATCCATTTGCAGCAATAGCAGATATTAGCACCTCCCATCTTTATGGGAAGCCACCTATGCAAACCCATTGGACAATCCACAATTTGGATATCCAGGTTTATGTCCAAATCCATCTGAATCTCCTTTGCTTTCCCCTTCACCCTTCTCCTAGCCTCTGCCTCTATCTCTACCTTCTTCCTTGCCTCCTCCTCTGTCTTCTTCCCTTTCTCCTCCTGCTCCCTCCAGATCTACTCTGCCTCCTCCCTCTCCCTCTGAACTATCTCCTCCTCTTCTCATTGCCTCCACTCCTCCTCTATGGTTGAAGAGGCATATGCAGAGTACTTGAAGACACATGATATGACAGATAGTGAGGAACACAGGACGGTTTATGAACACTTGCAGATACAAACCCAGATTGTAATGCAATAGTATGAAGAAGAGTTGGATAAAGTGAAGGAGGAGGTCAAGAAGTACCAGGAGGAGCTCAAGAAAAAGGTTAATGAGGCTGCAGTCTGTGATGACCTGGAGAAGCTCTAAAAGTAAGTTGTTTTGTCATTGGAAGAGGTCCATGGATTTACTAGGTTCTATGCAGGAATATCAACATGCTTGCAAGTATGCTCAGTAACTGCATCAAGACTCTGCATGCAGAGACAGGTTGGATGTTCATGATTATGTCTGGTAGTCCTATACCATGGTGAGACAGAAAAATAACTACCCTTATGTGAGTATCAACCTGAGGGTCATAGTTGGAGACTCACTGAGTGCTTCTGATAGCTTGAATTCTGACACAGATGAAGAAGGCTTCAACTTTGAGGAGTGCATGGGGACAAAGGAATAGCAGGAGCTCATTGAGCACTTTGACACATTTTTACATCATATTTATCATAGGTTTTTGTGATTTAGAATAAGTAATGAGACACTGATGTCTTGAACCCTAACCCACTACTACAGCTGAGGACACACATGATGTAGTTGCTTTCTCAATGATGAACTCTCCTGAACCCTCCAAAGCTGGTACTTCAGCACAGGCTAAGACTGCAACTTCTAGCAAAGCCATGCAAAAGAAGGCACTAAAGGCTTGGCCTGTAGAGTCTGAGTATGAGAAGCAAAAGTGACAGAACATTGCCAACAACCAAGTGCTTCTTGCCAAGATTTTTGTGGGTAATCCTGCACTATGTCTGGATGACATTGAAGGCTTGAAGAAAGGCCAGGGGAAGGGGAAGAAGAGGAAGAGCCCTATCAGGTAAGTTAGTTATTTTATGTCAGTTGAGAGAAGTAATAATGTTGTTCAGTCCTGCAGAAGTTCCTTCAGACTTGGAGGATGTTGTCTAGCTGCTGCAGGTACAGGGAGGTAATTCTGCATATATATCTGACTTCCCATACATTGAATTTTTCTCTCTTTTTATCCACTTACCTCAACTATTTCTTTAGTGTAGTATTACTGCTACCAACTTTGCCTCATACCCACATGGGTGCCACCTCTTTGCCAACAGACAGTCCCCCTCACCAACCCAGTGATGACTCACAAGATGCTGGTACTAATGAAGATTCACTTTTGGACACTCAAATGTCCTCTGTGCCCACCACTGGAGGGTCACCTTTGACAACTCCGACATCATCCCCAACATATGCAGGCTGTATCGAGATTCCCACTCATGATACTGGCATTGATTCAGGTATGTTTCTACTTTTTAGTTGTCTCTTCACCAGAATGATATTAATGTTCTACTACCACAGGTCTGCAGAAATCTACAGGCACTCCTACCTACTCTGTGGTCTCAACCATAGGTGAGGATGTTACTGCAAGTAACAAGGAGACCTGTGATGATAATCTGCCCACCAAGCCTAGTGAAGATACACTACTACTTATGATGGAGAGCATGCCTGACCCTATCCACTCCACCTTAATGTATACTCTTCCATTGGTGGGCACTGAGCATAAAGGCAATAATATTACCTCAGTCCCTGTCCATAATGGCTCCCCATCTCATGCCAATGTCTTGTCCTCTGGCACTTGTTGTGCTACCCCACAACCCAGTTCTCCTGTGGGTGTACCATTCCCAGGTCATGAGGTTTTACCAAGAATCATGCTGCCCAATACTCCTGACACTTCCAAGACTACATCACCTGGCAATACTCTACCCTCCACTGCTGCTTGTAACTCCCTGCCAGTTAATGATGGTGAGCCTCTCATGAATATACCATGCAGACTTTCCCAGCATTCATTCATGAGAGAACTGCTTACTTCCAGACTGTGGGTAACTTGTCAAGGTTTTGGGGTAAACTCATCAACAGTTAGCTCCAATTGGAACAAGTTTGCACCATGAAAGGTGTAAGTCATCTTTTGTTGATTTGAATTCATCTTATTTATTGTAACCTAGAATCTGCCTTCTCAGAAGCGGCTAGCTGAAGTTGGAGCATGGTAGAAACATCACTGCAAGTTGGCAATCATACCAAGCATCAAGATTAGTGAGTATGCTAAGGCATTTTGCAAGTAGTAGAAGACTCTCCAGCCTTCCAACTGTGATATGTTCAGTGGTTGGCCACTATCTTGGAATATTCCTGATGACAGTGACTGGTCAGCATTGAAGTATATAGGACCCAATGGGTTCTTCCTCATCCTGATGGCCTTGTCATGGTGGGCTCATCATATGACATCTCCTGCCCTGGTGGCAGAGTTTAATGCTATGAATGAGGATGTCAATTGGGTTCTTACTGTCCTCCTCAAGTCACTTCCTTCCAACCCAGGAAAACACCCTCTTCAAGATTCAGTTGAAGATCAAGTTGATAAACAACCAAGGAAATGGTAAGCTTTTGATTTCCTCCTCAGACATAAGCTGATGTCCCCTCTAGTGTTGCCCAGGCCTCTAATTAATCTTATTATTAGTTACTGATTAGATAGACTTAGATAGTGAATACCTTTTAATAAAATACAATCATAAGGTTTTTTAAAGGATATTAGGAATATTATGATAAGTAATAATGAAGAAATCATGAAAATTCTCATGATCCCTAAGTTTCAGTTGATAATGAAGTTCTCCCTATATTATGAAGTTACTGAGAATGAAGTGAATGAAGTAATTATAAACTAATGAAGTACCCCCAATGTTATGAAGTGATTATATGAAGTAGCCCCAATATTATGAAGAGATTGTATGAAGTGGTCCCTATATTATGAAGTGGTTAAGAATGAAGTGAATGAAGTGATCTGTAACTAATGAAGTAGTCCCAATGTTATGAAGTAGTTATATGAAGTAGTTCCAATAATAATGAAGTAGTTAGAAATGAAGTAAATGAAGTGGTTATAAACTAATGAAGTAGTTATCAACTAATGAAGTACCCTCAACATTATGAAGAGATTGTATGAAGTGGTCTCAATAATAATGAAGTGGTTAGAAATGAAGTGAATGAAGTAGCTGGGAATGAAGTGGTTCCAAGCTTAATGAAGGTATCTAACTACATAAAAACCAGTGGTTTTTACCTACGAGTCAAATACATGTGACACAACTGTCAAAGACATAGGGGTCCTGCCTTCTCCGGCAGGCACCACAGCTGACAGCTCCCACACTGCACGCCAAAATTAACCACAGAGTGCTGTGCTCCCGCGTCATTCCGCGCTGCCTTTGCAGCCTCATAGTTCGCGATCGATGGCAGGAAGCACAACAAGGTGAAACCAGCAGGAACTGCAGTATTTATTGTAAGTGACAATTTTATGCGTCACTGCACATGCCAGATTTATTATATTGTTGTCACCTTTTTTCATTATAATCAAGCCTATTTATGAGTGACCCAATTGAGGATCTGAGACGCCAGCAGAGCGAACACGCGCGATGCTTGGCTGAAGAATGCCCAACCAGTCCTCGCAGGCGATGCACACCACTTTCCTCATCTCAACCGTCAACACCACTCTCCTCATCTCAGCCGTCAACAGCCTTCAATGATATCAGTAACCAGAGCACTTCAGTGCCACCTCAGCTTTTCCCAGGGCATCTGGAGGTAGTGAAAACCAGGATCCAGCATATCCTGTGCATATTCTCAACTTATTTTGAGTTTCCTTTTCCTTACACTTGCGCTGACAGAACGCCCAGCAACATCTCCCAACCCCTAGCCCAACAATTCGTGATGCCCAGCCTGCTTCGAGTTCTTCCCAGTGCAAATAACATTTGGCAAAAAGTGTATTAGATTAATTAATTGATAATTATATTATTCATTGACTTCCTTCGCATTTGCTCTTCTGCTGACCTCAAGACTTTAACCGTGCGCAGCACGGGTCATATGCTAGTATGGCTATGAAATGAAGTGTTATTATTCAAACCACCTATATAATGAATGCATACCACTGGACGTGTCTAGGTTATAATGATAAAAGTAGCAGGTACTAGTAAGTGCAGTCAAATCCAACAACTACTGGACTTCATAACTAAACTATGAGCAATAGGGGCTCAAAATTTAGAAAAAAATAATAATATTTGACTATAGTAAAAATTAGTGGGATTGAGGATGAACTTTGGAGAGTGAGGTGGAGGTCAAATACAGGTGTGTGATTTTTTCTCCCCCCCATTACATAGCATGCTCTTCTTTATATATAAGTAAAACTATGGATCTGAAAGGGGATCTTGAGGTGAAGGACCATAGATGAGGTGAAACAGAAGGTAACTAAGCTGAAACTGGCTGAGAAATGTAGTAAAACAATAAACCATAGAGATTTAAGGAAGTGTCAAGGTGAATCAGATGATATACAATATCAAATGCAGAGTGAGAAAGCAAGAGCAAAATAGAGAAGGCATAGGCTGAAATGCAAGTGAAATTTCACAAGACAAGACTACTTGAATACTACTACAAATAAGACAATAAGCAAGGATAGGATTATGAGACTGGCAGTGACAGAAGAAATGTAGAACTGTATACACATAGGCACAATGATGATAAGATTTAGAAACTTGAATAGTGGAACCCAAAAGTAGTGATGGTGGCTTAATGACAGGCACTCTGACAAGATTCATTCTGCAATTTGGATTAGTGAGAGAGTGACATGAGGTTGCTGTTTTTCATGAGCAACTGATCATCAGTCTCTACAGGGCACTCAAAAGTATGGGAATAAAGATAGTAGTCAAGTGAAAATAACCTAAACTCACTATTATCCACAAGAAGAAACAACTAGAGTGGGCACAAGCACATGCTTACTGGACCCTAGAGGACAGGAAGAGGGTAATTTGGACAGATAAGTCCAAAATCAATCATTTTGGGTCAGATGGGAGGGATTGGGTATAGAAAAAGGCAGGGGAGGGGCTGAGTGATAAGTTGGTGTAGGGAACAGTTAGGTTTAGAGGAGGAAATATCATGATCTAGGGTTGCATACTTTGGAAAGGAGTGGGATTTGCTCATAAGATTGATGATAATATGGATGCTGATCTTTATGTTCAGATTTTTGGGGATGAACTGAAGAGGAGTCTGGAGTGGTATGACAAGGATGAGGGGAATATGGTCTTTTAGCAGGATAATGACTCCAAACACAAGAGCAAAAAGCCTACCAACTGGCTTGAAAAGTCTGATTTGGAGGTCATGATATGGCTCCCACAATCTCCAGACCTCAACCCTATTGAATACCTTGGAAGTCACCTCAAGAATAAGCTAGGAGAGTATAATACTCCTTCTAATAGCATAAATATGCTATAGGAGAGGATATAAAAGGAATGAAATGACATACTACCAGAAGTGTGTCAGAATTTGATAGATAGTATGCCTAGGAGGGTTGAGGAAGTGTTGCAGGCCAAGGAGGCTATACCAAGTATTAGAATACCCATTTTGTATATAAAATTAGAAAGGGACAAAAGTATTCCAAAGAGTTGAAAATACTACTTATTTCATAACTGTCCCAAAATGGGAGATTACATAATCATACTTTGTACATGTTTAGACAACATACTAAGGTATATATATTTTAAATATAAAATGCACAGCCACAGTAGTACTTGAGTTATTAACTGATTTGTGGGCTTGCTTGAAATATTAGAATGCTTTGTCCCCTACTGTACATAGAGTGAATTAATGAGTTAACTACATCAACATCTAAGCTATCAAAGGCTTTTGTGATCTTTGTGGAGGTATCATGTGGCATGGACTGAAATGAGATAACAAAGAGAGAGAGAAAGGATGCTCAAGATACATGAGAATTGAGGTATATATACAGATCAATCACAGGATCACAGGTTAAGAATACTGTCCAATAAGTAAAGACCTCTCATCCAATCCTCTGCCTGAGATAACCAAATAGAGAGTGAGAGGTAGATATATAAGCTAGAGCCACATCTCCCAATCTGAATATCTTTATAAGAATATTCATTATCCCATTTATCACATTGTATGAAGTTGTTAAGCACAAACTCCAGATGAGGGGTGAACTACAGGCAGTCCCAAATGGACTGGGGGTGCTGAAGTTTGATTTAGGACTTTAGTTTGAACCTGAATGTCCTGAACTGAACCTAAAAGTTCAGTTTAGTTCAGGTTCAGGTCCATAGGCCTAGGGAAAGTTCAGTTCATAGTTCAGCAAGGTACTATAGGTATGAACATGGTTTGAACACATTTGAATACATCTGAATGCATCCAAATAGCCTAAAGTTATTAGGGCTTGGGGGGTAAAGTAATGCTTTGCATTACTTTGTACAACTGATTTCAGAAGTATGAGAGTTCCAGATCACACAACCACCATCACCTTTTTTTCCCCTTACTCAGTAGGGATTGATGCTGGAATTGCTAAACTTAGCAAATGGCATCAATCTATCATTGATACAAATGTACATTTTATTCCACTTGGTTGAGTATTCAATGATTCTAAATATATAGCTTGCAAGATAATGTATTTTCAAGAGGAATAGGATTTTGAAGAGCATGATAAAGCATCCTAAGAACCCAGGAAAGTTGTAAGTAATATCTTATTGTTTTTGTTTTATAATACTTACTTTGAGTCTAGTTTAAGGATTACTACAAGCTACCAGCTACATCTCAATCTACTGGATTGTCTTCACTTCAAAATGGTCATCAACAGCTTTCAGCCCATGAAAAGGCCATCTATCAACAACTGTCACAAGCTTTGTCATGATCATTAGATATGTATTATAAACTAGATGAGTATTTGAAAAGTACAATTGATATTGTGACAGACATCATCAGCTGGTAGGATGTATATTCCATCTTTCTATCTCTTGATTTATATGTATTGACTTAACTTTATAGATGCACTCTAGGCAATGTCCTACATTAGCTGCTATGGCCCAGGGTTATCTTGCAATCCCTGGTTCCTCTTTTTCTTCTGAGCATGCATTCTCTAGCAGAGGTCATACAGATATACTTTCTCAGAATTCTTTGGGTGTTGGGACATTTGAAGCCTTGCAAATTTCCAAGAACAGGTATCAGATGGAGATTGATGGAAGAGAAGAGGTAGAGGTTTGGGAACTAGTAGAATAGAAATAAGCAAGTATATATATCTTTGTTCAAATATTTTCAAATTATACAAAAGTTCAAGTTAGAACCTGGTTTGAACCTGAACTAAACCCCATGAACTAAGTTCAGAAAGTTCAGTCCAGGTTCAAGTTCAGGTTCAGGACTTTTTCTAAGGTTCAGGTTCAGGTTCAGTAGAGTGGGGGGCTAAACTGAACTGAACTGAACTTTGGCACCTCTAGAATGGACATGCATGGACACAGCATTGAGGCCTTGGCCTCAGCTTATGTGCTGTGCCCCTCTGATACTGTGGTGGCCTCACTGTTATGACCTTTGTTATAAACTCAGGTTGCAACTAAGGCAAAGGCTTGAGGATGACAAAGGTCGTAACACTCACTTAGCCAACTACAGGCCCAAGTAGACAAGCAGACCAGTCTCAGACAGGGACAGGACAAGCCCTGAGTGAAAGTGGACTTGTAGTGGATAGACAGGAGAGAGGTGTAAGTGTAAGTTGATATGCTGACTGAGGAGTACAGCGGCTGTAATCTACCTTATATACTACTAGTCAGGAGAAAGTCTGGAGAGTA
Source organism: Podaxis rugospora (assembly GCA_018524415.1). Lineage (NCBI taxonomy): Eukaryota > Fungi > Basidiomycota > Agaricomycetes > Agaricales > Agaricaceae > Podaxis > Podaxis rugospora. Next base: position 11,838 of record JAEUWL010000263.1, read on the forward strand.
GAGTCAAATGAAAATAAAATAACAACTACTACTGCCAATTAGATCCGATGCCTGAGGTGGGTGGCACTCAACAGAAGTCTACCTGTAACAAGCCATTATAAAGGACAAACCAACCAGGGCTACGAGAAGTAGATTCAACACAAGACAAAAGTGGTCCAAGCGCACAGCGCAACAAATGAGGGATATTGGATCTCAATGTCACTTTATAGCAATCTCCAACACAACACGCTTCCGCGTGCCTTGCCTCCATCTTCGATTCTCCTTCTACTCCGGCAATCCTGTCCTTGCACTCTGAAGCTCCTCTTGTCAAGCCCAACTCATCATGCCCGTTGTCGTGCGCCACGACGCCTTCTCACCAGAATCTGTATCAGGGGCAGAGTTAAGCAAGAGATTAGGATCCAGACTATCAAAACTGCAAAGTTCTCTCCAACTGAATGAATTCAGACATCGGTTCATCAGCACTTTATAACGTTGTGTAGGAAATTGACCACCGGTCGCACTCACCAGTATTCTTGGTGCCGAATATGATACACCTCGCCGCGTGGGAAAGGTTATAAAACGGTGCGACGTATCCATATCGATATACTACTGGGAGAATTTCGATGGGGAGGATTGTCACAGAGAGATTAGCTGCCCACGTTGAGAATGAAATCAGCCCTCTGGGGTAGAGATGGAGGAGTGAGCTCTAGACTTACTGATGATCCAGAAAAGCAGGAAGAATGGCATAAAGTCGCTGGTTAGGAGGGTCATAAGGGATTCGAGTGCTAGACCACTAGGAATCAAGAAGTAGTCTCAATGAGGAAGATTAAGAGTACGAAGCGTAGAAGAACACACCAGGCAAGCATACCCGCAAAGTTGAGCATCCAGAAGACGGGGAATCCTCCATGGCCAAACCTGAATCGATCAGCGATATGGGGTATGATGAGGGACTATGGTTGCTTACTTGCGAGTGAAATCAACATGGAACGCCAAACTATGAAGCGAGTACATTAGCTGATGGTTGGATCAGCACGTGTCAAGAGTATAACGCGTTAGAGGACAAACCGAAAGCCAGAAATACGCTCCCGTGGTCGTAACCATCCGAAGCCCAATAAGGGATCCCGTGGTGAGGTGTTCGTCGAGTAAGACCTTTTCGCGTGCGTAATAGTTGAGCAGCTATTAGGATGATGTGACATGAGCCTGCGTCATTTTGAAACCTAGAGAATGCGATCACGCACCACGACGAAGAACGAGATGATCAGAAGGAAAATAAGTCCAACGAATGTGAGTGCGGTGGCACTGTGGTACACAAGATTTCGTCAGTAATATCCGCGAGGAGACAGAAAAGGTTTGACGGACACAGGAACGTTGAACGGCGTGATGTTGTAGATTTTATATGATATAGGTTTCGTAATGACCTGAGGTGCTGTTGCTAACAGAGCGGTTACATTAACAGAACTTGAGGAGACTTGTTGGCTCGCAAACTCGGCAGCAAAAGACTCTGCGATCGACTGGAGTGCTGCTTGAGCCTAGAAAAAGACTTCTGTCGCACCAAACAAGGGCTTAATTCTCGCAAAGAAGCGCACCGATGGTCGAATCAAATTGCGGCTAAGGGTATTTTCAGTTTGAATCGTATAGACTGCACAAGTGATATCTACGCACTAGGCATTCTCATTCCTGGCTTCTGCAGCAATGAAGGTGATTGCTTGGGATCCATCATAGGATACATTCTGGTTGAGAACGGCGGCTTGCAACCTTTGGCTTGCACCTTGGTTGACTAGCGGCACAAAAAGCATGAGCAACGCAAGTCCCCTCCTACCCGGAAAACACATACTTGCAATAGCTGCCCAAGTATGTTGTTCCCTAACGGCATTCGCAAGCTCTTCGATCCCACCAGGATATCTGTTCGCCGGAATTATCTTCCACGTCATTTCTCCAAGTTGGAGAATCATGTCCGATGTCAGAGCGCGGGAAACGTTTGAGCCAATATTACCCCCATCAAAGTCCTAGCAGACAGATACACATTTCGAAAAACTGTCGCAGAAGCAAAATATGACACGTCACATACCACTACCATACCGTCCAATTGTCGAACCGGAGCTTTGTAGAGAGCGCCCCAAAAGACCGAAAAGAAAGCAAATATAGCCAAAGTAAGAGCTATACAGCCTGGTAAGAATTCCCCAAGGTACTTCTTTCTGAGCTCAGCTATCCTCGGGTCGAAGAACCCAACCCTAGTAGTTGGAGACAAGTCCTTTTCTTGTTGTATAGGCAACGTGGGCTTGACTGCCTTGATTGAACTCTCGTGTGGCGTCATTGCAGCCTCTGAGACAAATCTATGAAGAGTATTGTCCGACATTGATATCGGTAGCCTTAGCGTAGGCTCCACTAGTTCAAGAGACATTCTTCCAGGAGGGGAAAGCACGGGTCCAAAGGGGTGGGATTGTTGTTTCTGCGACAGGGGACCCAGAAGACAGCAATATGTAGTGCGCATGTCGAGCATCGACTTCGTCGATGCACGTGAATTGCTTCTGCCAGCGTTGGAAATCGGGCGGTCATCTATTGATGATACCGTCCTCGCTCCGCGAATCCAGTGCCAAGCCCGATTGGAAAATAGGCTGTTGTGTTTCAGCTAAAAGTACTGGCCGTCGACACCGATCATTAGCAAATACCCTAGGTGAAGTGCTTTTATTTGGTGACCTTTCCTCCATAATTTCCTTCGTAGTCACGATAAACGCGCAGTACTGCGGCTGTGCTCAAACGACTACACCGCCTGTTTTCTAGCCTGGGAAAGGCGAATTAGGTACTTTCGAAGTAATGAAGCAACGACCGTGGATTCTTTTCCTACCACCACCTCGCACCACGATGACTCGCTGGCTGATGGGTTCTTCTTTGTCCCATCCATGACCCCCTTCAACCTGTTCAACCTGTTACTCGCCTGTGAACATTCATGGCTTCTCCTTACGTCAAGTAGACCCAAACGGGAACCTTGTCTCTGGATTAAAATAGGTTGTACAGTAGTTAGGCAATGGGGACAGATACATCGCTATCATCCATTTCAGTTCCCCATTTCAAATGGCTTCTATGACTGTTTGCAACTATATTTTCTGGCTATCCAAAACAGAAGGCTGTTTTCCATACATTTCTACAATTCACTAGAAACAACAGGAAGCACTCTTCTATTGTGAATACCAGAAGTAATGGAGGGTGGCAATTTATTTCGTTGACCATTCAAAATTGATAACCAGATCGTTGAAACCTATCTATTTGTCTCGATTTCAAACTACTGTACCGCGTAACTTGTTCCATAACAGTTTCCGCCCGGGTCTGTCCGACGTGCCAGTGCGGGAGCTTTGCCTGCGGTTGGACTCGCCCATCCATTCGCGGCTTCTCGTTGGATCCAGGCTATGGGGCAGGGAAGCTCCAAAGCGGCTCTCACGCATTTTAGTTTCGAATGGAAGCATAATCATAGGCTATCTTACATAGCTGACTTCAAAAGTACTTGGTCCTAAACATGTGCAACAACCTATGGAGTAATCCGCGCCATTTCACTGCTTTCTGACTACTGGACGATAATTTTAAGGGAGTGCACTATTCGAGTGAGATACGGACCTACTCCGCTACCAGTTTAGACCCAGAGGCCTTTAGGCTGACAGCGGCTTCTTCAGCGATGGCCTTGACCACAGTCTGTGCGACACCCATCAGTCAAGTCGACTCCTTGGGAATTCCATGCGGTCACTAACCTCTGTGGGCTGCAACTCTTTCACTTCTGATACACCCTCTCCGGCGAATATAATCTGGTGATCCTTGTCTCCACTCTGGATCCTGGCCTTCCTCTCGGCGGCGTCAAGTCCGTCGTTGAACTCCCGAACAATAGCATTATCAATGCAACGAGCCTCGATTCCGGCAGGCCAAACACCAGGAGGGAATGCAATATCAGTCGCAGCGCTACGAGAAGTGGAGTTGGGCCCAGCAGCAAGCAAGATTTGTTTTACCTCCTCGGACATCATGCACTCTGGCGTGAAGAGGAGACGAGTGCCAAGGACAATGCCGGCAGCACCTGCTTCGAGCAAGGAGGCCATCCGAGAACCATTCATGATGCCGCCTGCCGCCAAAACTGGGATGTTTTTAGGAACGAGCGGAACTGCCTGTTTTACAAACTCGAGAATGGGTGGAGAGTGAATGCTCCCACGACCACCGGCTTCAGAGCCTGTTAGAAAGGATTTATTGTAAGCACTCTATTATGATTTCAGAATAGGCATGTTCTGACCTTGAACGATCACAACGTCAACCTTCCACTCGTTGACGGCGGTTTTGAGCTCATCCAGCGTATTGACGTTAACCAGCACCTTTGTGTTGTGACCGGACGCCTGGTTGTGCTCACGGATTTGGGTTACATATTTGGCGAGATCGTTACCGAATGCGAGCCAGATCCCTGAGACCTTCCTGTCCAAGACTGTCTTGAGACGAGGGTCGCTTTCAGTATTGAAACGATCCAAAACCCAGCCCACGAGCCCCATGCCCACGAGGGCCTGTTGCTCTGGGTTGAGGCCAGCACGGGCCTGGTCGATCATCTCAGCTAATTTGGGAGCTGGCTCGTTACCTGTCAGCATTGACATTAAGGTAAGTGGATTGGATTGGAGAGACACGACCATCGTACCTGCCCCAAGGAAACCAATTCCCCCGGCCTTGATAGCGGCAGTTACGAGAGCAGGGGTTGTGGCATATGCCATTGGTGCAGCGGCGATCGGGGTTGAGATACCTTTGAACGAGCCAGTGGATCAGATACCAGATTAAAGGCAAAAGCGAAGCTTAGAAGCTCACCGAACAGCTTAGTGAATTCGGTGTTGATCCTTGAGGCCATGATGAATTGCGTAGCGGTTGTTTAGAGTGTTGTTCTCTATGCGCTAAACCCATACTAACACCTCTTATACTCGTTGCTCACAATGGAATCAGGGAATCATCAGAATTACAGCAATCAAAATAACAAGGACCCCGGAGAGGGCATGTCATGTACGTCACACATCAGAGTTCTCCAGTTGTTCGCATCTATTTTGAGGGCCATATTCCTCTTGATTGAGTGTTGTATATATGCTGAACAAGCTTCTCCACCATGAGCCTTAGCTCGCTATTCCTGTCAATGCAGCTAGCATCCATGATAAGTCGCTGCGTTCTTTAATATAGCACGAGACACTTCTATTCTTGAGAATTACTCCACTCTGTTGGCCTTCTCGGACTGTTTGTACCATACTGCGCCCGTCAATGATAATGATGCTGCACCGGGGCATCGTGACCTACAACAGGGACCAGGACTAAGCCCCAGGTGATAGTGAATTGGGCTCAGCAGCTTCTCCAAAGTTAGATGACTAGTAATAAACATTGCTGTACTGCTTAACTAGACACGCTTTTATAACAAGGTTGAAAAGGTCCCAGAATTGGTGTGACACTTTGTCCTGACCATAACAACAGACTTCCTTGTTGCCTGACTCGGCGATTTATCACCAAAAAGCATCAACCGTGACGTGACATACTGTTTTATTGCCACCTATGAATATCGCATGAGTTTCCTCATGCATGGCGTGGGAGAGAAGGCATGGCTCATCACAAGTTCGTATCTCACGCACATATGCGGGCTCAGCCCCGGTTTGACTTAGCTCCTATAGCAGGTTTGGATGAAATCTCAACCATCTGGTCTTCTAACTACTGATGCCATCTGGAGTGGCTGAACTTCTTTGACCTGGGAGTTCAGGGCTCGACGGCGGACCTGTACTCCCCATAAATACAATAGATACACTGCGGCAGCACATGTACTCCCTATAAATACAATAGATATACTGCGCGGCACCTAAAATAGAGCCCAAACGACGTTTATCATTGATAGAGAAGTTGTTGAAACACATGGATGGTCCACATAGATGGTCCAGCAGTCTGGACCCTCTACGAGTTTCAACAACTTGGACTCCGCGAGTGCCGAAAAACGACTTCTCAACTGTCTTCCTTTTGATATCGATGCGTGAAATCAGATTGATGAAATAATGCTATATCAGTTTCATGTGAGTTTGTGATCGAAAAGCAATACCTACCCACTGGCTGGTGTGGGCGCAAATGGTCATCAGTGACCTCGGTGATCTCGCTACGAGTGACAAAAAACTCTTCGATCCAAACAATGAACAATCAGACTAAGTTTGGAGACTACGTGTTCCACAAACATCTTGTCTCCTGAGCACTCAGTATTCATTACTCAATGGTGGTAGCCATCTCGTTTTAGGTGAGCTAAGTCCGGGCATCAGTGTCCCAGATTAACAGAAAACCTGTTGCCAACTTCGTGATGGCTCTCGCCCCTCGCATTCGATCGTGCTCATTCCACCTAATTCGTTTCACTCTTTTCAATTTCTTACTCGATGTCAGAGGAGAATTCGCCATTGCTCTCCCACGCACAGAAAAATGGGACATACACTGAAGGTCGCACTCAAGAGAATGTAGAGAGTCGCTCAAGTGACAATGAGGAACAGGAGATTCAATCGTACTGGTCCTACGTATGAATCCTCTTGTACAATAATACGAATTTGACCTGATCACCGTCGATTTTTCCCAGCTTATTCCAATGGGAGTTGGTTTGTTCCTCGCGGCTGTGGACCAAACCATAGTAGTTGCAGGTACTCAACAATGTTTTCGTCCCCGAACACTTCTCGCTAATCGCAACTGAAGCATATGTGTCTATTGGAAGCGAACTTAAGCAGTTGCAGAGGACGAGCTGGATTGCGACCGCGTACATGTTAACAGTCACCAGTTTCCAGTAAATTTGTTCATGTCCGTTTTTCACTGATTAGTTGCCCTAATGCCTTTGCATCGGACTCTTGTAGACCACTGTACGGGAAGTTAAGCGATATATTCGGCCGCAAGGCTGTCCTTCTCTTCGCATACACGATCTTTGCTATTGGCTCCCTTGCCTGTGGACTGGCACGGAACATGGACGAGCTGATTCTCAGCAGAGCGTTTGCTGGGATTGGGGGCGGAGGAATGACAACGTAAGATTGTGAGTACAAAGGAAACGCAAGAGCTCTGACCCGAAACTCTACTCAGAATCGTCAGCATCGTACTATCAGATATCGTCCCTCTACGATCACGAGGCAAATGGCAGGGTAAGTTTGTTTAATGACCTCCTTTGGTCGAGGCAGACTTATCGGGTCAGGGTATGTCAATGTAATCTATACGTGCGGTTCTATCTCTGGCGCACCTCTGGGAGGTTTTGTGGCCGACACGATTGGCTGGAGATGGTATGTTTGTAAACTCTCGCTTCATTTTATGCTCACCAACGTCACTAGGGCATTCTTGGTTCAAGCACCTGCCACCCTCATCGCCATGTTCCTAGTCGCATTTTATCTTCATCTCCCCAAAGTCGAAACCTCCGACTTTTTCGCTAAACTCAAGAGAATCGACTTTTTGGGTTCTATCACTCTCGTTGGTTCAATTTTCTCCCTCCTCGTGGGTTTCGACCACGGAGGAAACATTTCATGGACAGAAAATACTGCCTATATGTCCCTTGGGGCTTTCTTCTTGGCTGCGGCTCTCTTTATCCTAGTCGAAACTCGCCTCGCTAGTGAGCCGATCGTCCGTCTTCAAATCATTTTCAACAAAACTCTCCTTGGGGCTTATCTTTCCAATTTCTTCGGAGTCGCTGTCATGATGACAGTATTCTTCTATGTTCCTCTTTACCTTCAAGCCGTTAGTCAGAAATCGGCTTCTATGACAAGCTTCTGGCTTGTATTTACGGTTCTGGCGGGATTATCTGGGTCACTTGCAAGCGGGTTTATTATGCAGGCGACAGGGAGGTTTTACGCTATTACTGTCACAGCGTATGCCATTCTGACCGCGGGAGCGATCTCACTCTTGCTCTCAACTGGAGTTATTCTCCACTCAGTAGTTGGTGTTGCACTGGGTGCGTGGCAGGTGCTTTGGTTTGACGTAAGCCGATACGACGAAAAACTCTAGGTCTCGTCCTTGTCAGTTTAGGCAACGGTACGTCTGCTTTTCGGGATCGTTGCAATAGCATATATGATTCTTACTTCATTAAGGGGCCGGAACGACGACAGCTTTGATTGCTCTAATCTCAACAGCGGGTCAGGAAAACCAGGCAATGGCCACAGCAGCATCATATCTCTTCCGCTCTCTCGGAGGTGTCATAGGTGTTTCTTTCGGTAACACCATCGAGCAGCAAGTTCTCCGGAAGAACCTCAAGGAAGGGTTGAACAGTGAGAACATCGACGAAGTACGTGATTTTTTCTTTCACGGAATTTGATAGCCTCAATTCAACGTACTCCTTCCGGCAGATCATCCGATGTGTCAGGGAGTCATTAAACTATATAAATACGCTCGAGCCTGTGATACAGGAAGTGGTTCGAGATGCATATGCATTGGCGGTGCAAACCATTACGGTATGTGTCTTAATAGCTGGCGTCCTTGCTTTGCTGTCCTCTATCTTCATTCGAGGGAAAAAGATCGCAAAATGATGGACGGATGTATTCAGCATTTTCTACATAACTTATCGGAGGTAACTAGCCTTGACGGTAGTATCATATTATTAGAGTGCCCTTGATAAAATTGGTTGAGTAGCTGAAGTTGAGCTCTGAATCTGGAGAGATGGCCGTGAAGGCTCTCGTTCACGGGTGAGGTAGTTGTCCAAGCTCCATAATGCAATGGGCTCGATGATGTGTGGGGGAAATGGGGGCCTGTGGGCTGTTGGTCCCAGCCAATGAGCACAAAGGGGAATGTGTGGTTCACTTCCTAAAAGTAGCTTCCGTCCTCCGTAATGGAATCCTTATACTACTAGCTCAAGCAATTTGATGGAGTCTAGAGTGCGAAGGTTGTCTGTTATTAGCCATTATGGTAAGGCTTTCACAAGATACTACTGGGGAAGGAACCCATCCAGTGAATTTTCACTGGAGTTTTGATTGGATTTTCATGAACCCTCGCTAGAACGGTTTCAGTGATTATTTGGTAAATGGATTCAATCAGATTTTCCATTCACATACACTCGTTTATAGTGCAGATGTAGTCAATGGTAAAAATTACAGTGTGTGAAAGCATCTTATCCATCTAACCATCCATCTGTCAATCCACCAAAACAAGGCAGTGAAACACGAATACGGGTGGTAGGAAGTCCGTGCCACTTGATCTGGGATCTGGCGTAAAATTGAAATAAATTCCAACTCGATTGAATCGGCTTTATTGCTCAGATTCAATGACCCGCTCCAACAACTTCGTACGTTCGGCGGATCTTGGCGTGATGGAGACTCTGAAAGGGTTAGGACGCCTGGAAAACGTCGGTAACGTGGCCATAGCGGGAAGAGGGAGGATACGAACATCAGTCCACCTTGGGCATAGCCAGTTTCGCGGTCTGGATCCAATGGAACGGGCTTGCTGGTATCAGGGTCAGTGGCAACGCTCACATTTAGGGCCCAGGCAATAGTAGCAACCTCCAAAAAGAGTGTTTGCTCCGCAAAACGTCTTCCAGGGCAAGCCCTTTCAGACCGGTCAGCCCGTAGTTAGCGCCGAAGCTACTGGAACTTACCTCCGACCAAACCCGAAAGCATGAAGCGGCAAGTTTGGATTGTCCACATATCGCTGAGGCTCAAAGACCTCGGGTTTATCGAATGTGCTGGGGTCCATCTGCATTGTCCTGGATCATGTGTGAGCAAGTGGTGGTGATTGGACATGTGTCAGCATACCAGATGTTGGGAATAACCATGGAACCGCCGGGAATAAAGTAACCCTCATACATGTCATCCTATAATTCAATAAGCAAGCGTTACTATTTGTAGCTGATGTGGTCCGTTACCTCGATGGAAGCGTGAGGCAAAGCTGTCGGTCCAGTTGGACGCCATCTCAAAACCTCTCTTGTCATAGCTTTGATATACGGCAACGATGGTTCATCAGCAAACGTTGGACAACGATCCGAACCCACCGCGCGATCGACCTCAGCCTGAGCCTTTTCCATGACATGCGGGTTCAGTGCCAGGGCCAATCTGTCAAGGAAATTAGACAGGTCATCAACTTCCGGGGATTCAAAGTGGGATACATGAGACTCTGAGAAGCGATGGATTGCGTATCAGAACCTGCTAGGTAGAAAGCTGCCAGAGCCTAATATTGGTTCAGGTGGGGACGTCTGGATCTGTCTTGAGGACCAGAGGAAATACATACCCAATACTGTTCCCGATAGTCGCATTGTGGATCCTGTGTTTCCAGGAGTCTGGCCGCAATACTTTTGGCAGGCTTTCCGGCCTCCTGAAGTTCAAATGAGTTTCACCAATGGTCGTAAAGAAAGAGACCTGCTCGCTCACATAGTTGGCTTTGGCCTCATCCATGAGTGTCTTGTAAGTTCGTTCTGCTAGCTCATAGTAGGCTGCAGCTCGCGCTTTGTACGGAATTCGTGGGACATATTGAAGAAATGGAAGGAAGTCGACGTAGTTCTGGCCACTGTCAATGGCATTTATCCTGCCCACAAGGTTTCACAATGATTCAAGACAACATGCATGTTTCGACAGTACTCACAACTCATCGTTCAGCCGAATAACATCCTTTATCAATCCCTCGGCCTCAGCATCTTTGAGGGGCTTATCGTATACTGCAGTGGTGAGCTGTGAAGGGAGCTTAGACGTTGATAGTTTTTTTCCATTCGGCACGCATTTACAATTGAGCCCATACATCGCTCCATGAAGGATACCCACCGCTCGGGTTCTTGTATGATTGCGTGGACAAGCCGATGGATTTCGACGGTCTGAATAGGATTATAATGTTCAGTGACAGTCTAATAATAAAATCAGAACCTGTCAGGGAGTCAATTGAGGATACAATCGTACCGTCGGGCGTAGCTCTGTGGTGACGAGTCGTCGGACTCTACGGAACCGATCATTAGAGTGGATGAACGGCATCATCATATCGCCCTGCATAGCCGTGGATGCCTGCAAAAAGCTGAGCCAGATGTTTGCCTTTTCCCAGTGAAGAGAGCGCACCAAGATCGAATTAGGACGTCCGGAATAATTCTTGTGACGGTTATCGAGGAGCTCTGCACTTGCTCGGCTGGAATTGAGGACAATAACATCTTGACCGAATATTTTAATGTAAACAAGGGGACCTAGCTCTCTGATAAGCGAATGGTCTGGTCGAATGGGTTCGAGACTCTCACCATACTCCTTCGCCCAATGGTCCAGTACTGTCACCATGTTCTTTCCCAGAATTTGGTGAGCATTGCCAATCAGCGGCAGGCGAGGTGGACCGGGTGGCAAAGGTAAACCGTGTGGGTTCCTCTCTCGCTCCCTCTGTTTCCGCATCAGCAGGTACGTCGTGGATAGAATAAGTGCCGCAGCTCCGATCCAGTGCAAGGATGGCATGTTCAGCTGAGGTTGTCGTTAACAGAGGGCGTTTGAGGTATTGGTCGAAGGTGACGAAAGTCACATGGAAAGAGATGTAAACACGCAGATTGCCAATATTTATAGCTGGAGGCCGGTGGGATGCTTTAATCTTGTCTTTGTGTCAAGGGGACAACCCAAACTCACTGAGCACTAAGCCTCTCGTTCGCGAACGGAGGTGATTGATGTTTGACCGGTCAGCAGTCTCCCTGGCGAGTGTTCGAACGTTTAAGTTGTAACGGTTTGGTCATGGCAACTGTCATATTAAATGCCACAGATGATCGCTCCACATGTCAAAATCTCCTTGCATTGGACCAGCAAGACAAGCTAAGAGGCAAATCAACCGCGAGCAGCGGTTTATACTACCTACTAACCGGTGGTCGAAGGCTTTCCGTCGGAGCCTAGATGTCATGAAAGTGGTCGAGCGAGGATGTAAGATTGCCTGTGAGATCAGATACAAGACTTGAATACGGTTTATTGGAGTCCCAAAGTATGGCAAAAAGGAGAGAATATAAGGTCGTCTTTCATGCAACATGGAAGGGTGAGCAAGGATTATCTTTGCTACAATGGGGAACCGGGTATGTCTCAAAAAGGAAGTCGCGGCTGGCATTTTCTGTTCTTATAAAATCACAGGAATTTATGGGATCGAAGAGTTTTTTTGTCACTCCTACATAGTCAGGGCTTAGCGAGGATGACCAAGATCACTGATGACCATTTGCGACAGCCACTGTCAAGCTTCGGGGTACAATTACTCTTTGGCCTTGTTTGCAGCCGCCCCAATCACAAACTCACATTATTTCATCCCACTCAGGTTTCGACGAGTCGACTGGGAAGGAACCTGGGTCGTGATAAGCATGGTGCGGGGAGATTCACAGAACCATTTCTGTTTCATACGGATAAAATCATCACAGTATAAGTCCAGGGATAAATCAAGAAGTCCAATACGCGTCATAAAATTTTACAGAGCGTCAGTCCGTCACCGTGGCTGAAAGGGATCTGGGCTACTTCTGGGAAGAACGGCCGTCGGAAGAGTTGTTATGGATTTGAGACTCGACATTGATGGTTACCCCTCCAGCTCCAGCCCAAGGCTTGAGCTCGTACATGTTGTCGTCCGAGGCTTGAGTAGTTGCCTGGAAATAAATGGTTCAATGATCAAGATATCGGGCGCACAAGTGTAACTACTTACCCCATGAGGAGATGCTGGTTGGAACCCACTCACGGTGCCGATAGACTTAATAGGATGGGAACCTGCATATTTCACCTAGAGCCAGGATAAGTCGATAAGCTCGGATGAATAACCCGGACGCACGATAGTAGATCCAAAGAGAACATTCTCGTCTTTTGCCTGATCATTGAGGTGGTTCCATCCAGCGCGAGCGTTGAGCGTGCTCAGAAGCGCATTCGTGTAAAGTTTGGACACTGAAAAGTCCCACACAAAGCTCCTGTCATGGGATGAATGGAACTGGCTTGCAACCATGTCAGGTGACTCACACTGCGGTTTTCTATGGCGGGAGTCACTATGGTCGAGTCAGAGAGCTATGTTTTGCGAACTTACAGGACTAAGCGTGAAGAGGAACAAGTCAAGCAGAGCAGTGATCGTGGTCACTAAATTAGTTTGGATGGTCAGCTTGATGATTCGGTTGACCACCGAGGATGTCTTAGCATGTCCAGTATTCCTCTTTCGCTGGACCTCAAAGTCAGCGGATGCGAAATTACAATAGGGTGGACATAGTGACGCACGAGGCTGTACACGAGAGAGACAGTGATCATGACATCAGCCACGGCAGCAGCGACAAACCAAATCACTCCCGGAAGATTAAATTGGAACGAGTCCTTTCTCGAGAAAAATTTGAAAACGACGACTTGAACGCCAACCCAGATTCCACCAGCTATGAGGACGAGGGTGAGCAATGAGGGCATCAACCAAATCGCAAGGCTCACCGAATGAAACCATGGAGAATAGAGCAATAACGAGCGGAATTTTTCTCGATTGGGTAATCACGACGATTCTCCATGCCATAAACATTTGCACTGGGGTAGAGATAAGGACCTGTTTCACAACGGTGAGGATGGGTATGCACTATTATTGACCAGTGCAATACTCACAGTGACGATCGGGGCTGGGGATGTTCGGGATCAAGTTAGAATCGGCTCGTGCTGTCAGGGCATGAGTAGCTTACAGGCAGCAAGCACTGAATGGATTGAGGAATATGAGCAGATATTCTCATACACCTGGGTGGGAGGACTAACTCGTAGGGAACAGCGTAATCGCTTCAGCCTTAGCTGAGAATTGTTATTTCAAATTGATAATTCCCGACCCTGGTTTGAAGGACTCACCAAATCGCTGGACCAGCGGCTGGTATACTAGATACATATCGCAAGCCGTGTTGACAGTTTCAGCGATGGCTAAGTACGCCACCTGTGTGCAATAAGTTGCTGTTTTCCCACTCTTTCCATCTGCCAAGGGATGCTTACAAAACATTTCATCCACTTCCCATCTTTTGGATAGGTTTGGTAGTAAACAAAGACCTATGTAGCGTCATTCCATAACTCCTGCAAGGGTACTGCGACCAAGCGCTACCTGCATGACCATTATCTAGAAAATCACGGTTAAAAACCGATGATATGAAATGGAGCTCATATAGACGTACGCCGAACAGGATGCAGTTAAGCATGACACCGATGAGCATGGGCCCATAGCTGAACGCACGACTCAGTCAACATCCTAAGGGCGTGGAGGTAACTATACCTACATGAGGTCGATGGGCGGGAATCCTCCGGATGGTGGACTGGCCATCGTAAAGTTCCTGGCTCCCGGTGGAAGAAGTTTAGAGATGAAACGGCAGCAGGCCGCTACGGCCAATCTTATACCACATTGTTGGCTATCTTATGAGCTGCAACAACCTCGACTTCCTAGTTAGGACAAAGAGAGACCCCAGACAGTCTTTGATGTCCACACGGAAGCTTGCGACGAATGATCCTATGTCACACGTATGATTGTGTCTGGAAGAATGACTCCTGGTTAGATCTCAGCTGGATGGAGTGTGACTACGATTGATGATCGATGATCGATGATACTAGTGAGATCTATCTCCGATACTTCGACAATGTCAGATTGCCAGCGCTAGAAATCCCACTAATTCACGTTTTTTACGCGCAGAATGACCTGCCTGGGCGGTGTGAGTTTCTGTAGATTTGGAACGGCCGCCTAGGCACCTTTTGGCAATGATAAGAATGAAACTCTTACTTCTCCACTGTAACAACGATCATGTTTGGAAGCATTGTATGGCACTTGTGTTCTTAGGTGCTGCAGCCGATGTTCATCTGTGCCCCGCGTTCAACGGGATAGACTGCCAACACAAGGACTCACTGTGCCCATCTCTTGGCTCATGCAGTTACATGCAGAATACTTGGCATCATAGCACAGCCAAAATGTGTTTTGAAACAATGCACCCATGCAATCCCCTGTGAACAAGAATGATACTCCTGTAACTTTGCTGTGAAAATGCCAACATCACAGATTGCACATCAACAAAACATCCAAAACTCATTATTAACTTGGAGACCTTCAGAAGGTCCAACATCATGTTGTGCAAATTAGGTGCTTAGAAAATGTTGGCTCTCAAAATACTGAGCAGGTAAATTTACATACTGGAAACATCAGATAAAAAACATCCTTGTGAGATATTGGCTAACTGGGTAAAAACATGCTGGTGAAATTCCCAACATGCTACCATCATCTGTGGAACAACTCCCTATCGAACCATCACTATCAATACACGACCATCAGACCCATCCCACGCACGCAACATTCGGTTACAAGAATATGGCGGAAGGTGTATGAAAGAATACTCATGATCTAAGTATACCCATCCACCTAACCCCCTCACTGGGTTTAATTTGTTTGACGACAGATATCCAAATAAAAGGAGGGCGTAAGGCATGCGCATAGCTCAACGCCACATTTCCAGATTTTTACTGAAGGGCACAATGAGTTCTCCCCCTGACTTGAAGCTTACGCCCCTTATACCTATCAACTCCGCGGTTCAGAATGTAGGTTTCCTCATCTGACTGAGTTTGCGGAAACATCGCTCATCGATTCTGGTGGCTCAGCTGACGATTATAGTCAACAAGGTGTCTATATCACCCGGCATCCTTGTCCTCACCCTTCTACTTGGCTACATACTTTCCTTGGGTTTCCGCAAAAATCTTAAAGACAAGGAAGGACATCCCATCCCCCCTGGTCCTCCACTGCGCTATCCCTTTCTTCCCAAGTACCCGGAACGTATCTTGCACTGCTGGACAAAGCAGTATGGCCCCATCTACTCAGTATGGATGGGTAACCAACTCTTCGTCGTCCTGAACGACCCTGTTGTCGCTCGTGATTTGCTCGTCGTACACGGATTCAACTTCTCGAGTAGGCACAATTACTTCATGAAGAATCAAACGATTCTTGATGGTGGTGCCATTACTGCTACACCTTACAATGACACATGGTAAGAGCAAAATGATACTCCTAGCTGTCGCTCACGACGATGTCTCACGTCACGGCAGGAGGAAGCATCGTAGAATTGCGAATTCAATTCTGGCACCTCGGGCTGTCGAAGGCTATTCTGAAACGCTCGAATATGAAGCACACATGCTGATCAAGTCGTTGTACCACGACACTAAGCAAGGCAGCGTTCCCGTTAACCCCGCTCGTTACGCTGGACGCTATGTATTGAAGTCAGTATCTCGCGGACTTAACCACAGCAAAACTGAATCTGACCTCCACATTGCATTCAACAGTAATATGCTTTCCGTAACCTTCGGCACACGCACCGGCTCCGTAGCGGATCCCGTCATCAAGCGGGCGCTGCCCCTCGGCAATGAGTTCATGAAACTTACAGGTTCATCTTGTTTGTGTATCGTCATTGGAGTCTCGGCTGAACGCCCTCTCCTCAGGACCCTGGTCGAATGCCGTCGATTTCATCAAACCTTTGCAGTGGCTGCCTACACGTACTCGCGCACGTGGTCGTAAACTGCGGCAGGATTTCTTGGAAGTCTACGGGACAATGATCAACATAGTCAAAGATCGCATGGCTGCCGGAGAGAATGTTCCGAATTGCCTAGTCAAGTCTCTTTTAGAATACGAAGAGGAGGAACAGCTCAGTTGGACCGACATGTGCCTTCTAACAACCGCGTTTGCCACAGGAGGCTCTCATTCCGTAAGTGAAATCCGTTCATCATACCCCATCACAGCCAACAAAATGATTTTCAGACATCAGGCACAATCCAATGGTTCTTAGCATTCATGCCATCACACCCCGAGATTCAAGCTAAGGCACACGAGGAGCTCGATCGTGTCCTTGGACGCGAGAATTGGCCGACTCCCGAGGATGAAAAGCGTCTTCCATACATTCGGGCGATCATTAAAGAGGTAAGCTGGTCTTGAACCACTCAGATTCGAGCGAATGAATTCATTATTTGAATTCACAGGTTTTACGTTGTCACTCTCCTTTTTGGATGGCTACCCCCCACGCCTCTGATCGTGACTTTGTTTATCGCGGAATGTATATTCCAGCGAAGACTGTCATAATGCTGAACTGCTATTCACTTCATCATAATGAGGAGCGTTATGAAGATCCGTGAGTAGTTAAGCAACCTTTGGCACAACTCTCGAGTCCAAATAACTGAATTCGCTCTGACGCCTAGGTTCACCTTCAACCCAGATCGGTATCTCGGCGATAACCTTTCCAGCACGGAATCTTCTAAGCTTGCCAACGCCATGCACCGCGATCATTGGGCATTCGGCGCCGGGTGAGCAGCTCCAAAATTTCCCCTTGTGCTGTCGTCGGCTAACATTTCCGACCTCATAGGCGTCGCATTTGCCCTGGGATGCCGATCGCAGAAAAGGAAATCTTTCTGGCGATTTCAAGGCTCCTATGGGCGTTCAAGATTGAACCTGTTGTTGGAGAGCCTCCTTGTCTCGATGAGTACGAGGGCAACTCTGGTCGTACTCCACTTCCGTTTAGGATCAATCTGGTCCCTCGACATGAACACGTTCATCGTGTTTTGGGAACCAAAGATGAACTGCCAGGAAGCTTTGAGCTCGCCGATGAGTATTTGGGGCATTAGTTTAAACCGTAGACTTTGAGGATACCCCTTCCGAATCTGGCTTCACTCTATCAATACCGCTCCTAGGGAACTGGTGTTGATGCATCCTTATTTACGCAGGGATTGAATTATGGAGTTCTGTATGGCTTAAAGTTTGGAGTATGACTCATCAGTAGTAGACACACACTCGGTATACCAGGTTACACGATACCCCATGTCGTAAGCCGTTCAGCAAGCCATCACGTGGCGTGAGTAAGCTAGGTGGGGACTAGATCTATGTGAGGATAGGATACGTGTTTGAAATTGGCCCATTTAGCCTGGAGGAGCAGCTTTCAGTAACAGAAAACCGATAGCTACCACCGTTGACCTGAGATAACTCCATGTTCGTGATGCAACTTGCCGTATGCATATCCAAGTGAAGTGGGTCTCTCTGTACAAGACATTCGTCCTCTGAAGCCGAAAACCATATGATACAGCTGCCTTAGGCCGAAATATCAATGTAGTCGTGAAATGTGTGGGGAGTTGCTCTGTCGCACTCGTCCTGAGCCCCCGTGCAGAGCCCTAGCGTCATCAGTTTAGCTAAGTCAATCTTCTCTACGCAACCGTGCATCTTGGTACGAATTTAGCAGGTGGGTCAGGACATCAGAAAATTGGTGCGCGCTCTCACCTGCTCTCATCCCCTTTGATGGGGGGAATCAAAAAATGATGCCTATCCAAACTGACTAAATGCTGGGCAGGCATTCTGACTTCGCTTCGCCATCTCCAACATGACTGCGACTGAGGATATGCACACAAGCCATGGAGGTGCTGTCCCAGAATTGTCTGAATTTGCTATGTTCTGTCTTCATAACGGGAAGGAAGCCTTTGAAATGCACGAAAATATGAGAAATGTTTACAGTCGCTATGAAAACCCAGAGGTGTGTACTCCCTTTCGCGCTGTGACATACTGTCTCACTTTTCTTCAGGGAGCCATTAACTTGGTGCGAGGCTCATGTCGCTCAGCCTTCTTCCTACTCACGACCAAAGCCTAGTCCGTAGCTGAAAACACTTTGATGCATGACGAACTGGCGGATTACTATGAAAAAGTCTTCCGTCTCAGACCGCTGGTGCGTTAGGTGCCTCTCCATGGCTCTGGAAGCATCCCCATCTCAGATTCTTTAGGACTTTACGTATGGGGATGGTTTGACTGGGACCCTTCGACTCTCGAACGCCATCTCCTACTTTCTAAACGCTTATTTCAATCCCTTCCGCCCCATAAAGCAGGACCAGATCATCTTAGGCTGCGGTTTGTTCACCATGCTAGGTCAAGTCGGTGGAGCAGTCGCCAACCGTGACGAGGGTATTCTAATAACTGCTCCGTATTATTCTGGATTTGATCCTATCTTCACGATGGTACATGGTCTGCGAACGGTACCGGCCATGGTGAACGAGAAGGATGTAGGAACTATGAAGGAACTCACAATTCTCGAGAAAACAATTCACGACAGCAATGTCTCAGGCATCGCCGTCAAAGCCGTCCTCCTCTGTAATCCCCATAACCCTCTTGGCCGTTGCTATCCGAAGGAGGTGATCGAGGGTTACTGTCGCCTCTGCGAAAAATACAACCTCCACCTCCTATCAGACGAGATTTTTGCCATGTCCGTTTTCGCCACACGGGATACCCCTCAACCACCGTCCTTCATCTCTACTTTGTCCATTGACCTGGACAAGATTGGAGTCAATCCAGCTCGGATCCACGTACTTTACGGAATGTCGAAAGACTTCAATGCCAATGGTTTTCGTGCTGGAGTACTGGTCTCACAATCAAACCCATCACTCATCCGTGCTCTCACCGTGACAAACCCGCTCGGGATTGTGGCATCTCCTTCTGATGCCCTTTGGTCCGCCATTCTCAAGGATACAAAATTCCTCGAACGCTTCCTTTCAACTAACCGAGCCAAACTCAGTGAAGCATGTAATTACGTCACAGGTTGGTTGAGATTCCATGGTCTCCCATATGTACGTTCCCATGCTGCACATTTCATGATGGTCGACATCCGGCCCATCATTTCCGATATCGAGAGATATGGGAAGCTTCTCGGTATCGAGGCTAGTGATACGATGGAAGCAAGGGAGATTGCACTGGTCAAATACATTCATTCGAAAAGCGTCGTCCTTTCTCCTGGATCATCTCATCATTACATGGAAGGCGGTTGGATACGATTGTCATTCTCGGTTAGGAGAGATCATCTTGATATTGCACTGACACGGATGGAGGAAGCACTGATGTGGGAGAAGTGGCCTGGATTGGGGGTGTCGCTGGAATCACCCCTGACTTTCCATGCTTCCGACGAGAGGAATGGTAAGAAGCTCCCTGCTGCGCAAGTTCGCATAAGGGCACGAATTTTGTGTAACCTGCGTAAATTCAGCATAATACCGTGTATTCCATGCGTAGGGGACGCATTGTTGGAGATCGTAGGAGAGAAAAGGGAGGAATTAGAAAAATGATAGTTTAGTGGACGTAGGCGTAGGTTTGGCGGCAAGTTTCCACTCTAGATTATACCAAACCACTGTCTAGCATCGGATAATGTGAGGTGTTTAGGGCCTCGTGGAAGCTTGTCACATCCGGTTAGCAGCCCAACAGCTTTCCGCCTCGTACCCAATGATACGCCATATTACATTCGTATGTGTATTCATAACTTCACCGGCCTGAGAAATGATGTTTGGTAAAACTGTCATCCCCCGGCCCAAAAGGTGCACCTGTCAACCAGCTCTTAGGACAAACCATTCATCCTCGTTCGAGTTCGATCTTTTCCAACATTTTCCTCTCCTCAACAGAGAGGGTTGATTATATCGTGGAGTTACATGTTGATAGAGGGCAGTGATGATGACTACAACCATGTGCGCGACAGCGTCAACGGACACTTTGGTGGCCGTCAATCGACAAGCTAGACATGGGTAAAGAAGCTAACGCGAACAGCCAAAAGTTCTATCACATCTCATCAGGTGCTACAATTACAGCGAACCGATGTACATACGAATGTATAATTACCCTATACGCGCTAGCGGAATTGCCTATTCAAATTTGGCAGAACGACATGCTGGGTGAGAGGCACGATGAGCGAAGGGGAAGAGGGCAGCTTCAAGCGCAGCACCGAAGCAGGAAGAGGGATAGGATAATGAAGATATACCGATCACCCATGCATTCGTGTGCTGGCCAACGCGAATCTTTTTCTAGTGTATCCCGACCTCAATGGCTCAAATCATCCGTCAAGCAAAGACGTTTCAAGATCTGTAGTCTCGCAGTCAGTGCTCCACACCGTCTTGGGTGCGTTCTTTAACCGTGATTTCTCGTTCTCGTTCTCGTTCTCGTTCTCGTTCTCGTCCCTTGATCTGAGATAGCGGAGCATAGTCCGTGATATATGGCTGCTCCAAAGGAAGCCAAAAAATTGCAGAGACGGGATACACATGCTCAGCACCCTCAAGTTACGCATTTCCCTTGGACGTCCCATAGTATGGCCAGCGCATGAAGAAGTGGTCTTCCGAGACTGATACCATCATTCTCATGTCGGAAGCCACTCAAGTGTTGTCGCAACCAGGTGCAATCTACCTTGTGGGAGTGGCATATAAGGCCGCGAAATACACTGTGACAACATGGACTTGGCCATCATCCCACCTGGTATTCGTGTCATTCGAGGGGTTCTTGCCATATACAAGATTTCCATCTTTTATTCTCGACTGATGTAGAGTATAAATATAGGACCAGTAGCAATTAATAAACTGCGTTGCTGGGGTTCGCAGAGGAAAAGAAGACGATGCATTGGAGTCTGTGTCGCGAGGAGGTATGAAACGCTTTGTTCGGATCTAGCCGAAAGTATCATGATTCCTAGCCAGTTACAAATCGCCCCAGTGTTACTTCTCTCAGGTTGAACTGAGTGGAAACTTCGGCATTTGTGGGACCTGTACCATATCCTTATGGTAGGATTCGCATGGCAAGCGAAGCTGTGGTAGGGCCTCCATCATGGGAGTTTTCCATCTACTCGGAGTTTCCGCCGACTGCGCTTGCTATATAGCTTACACCTGGACTTGCTGCAATGGTAACTAAGACTTCGCAATGGCCAATTTACCACCCGGAGGGTTTCCGCCCATCGACCTTATGTGAGTATAAGCATTCTTTCTAAGGACTTGCGACCGTTGGGCTAAGTTAGGTACTCAGTTATGGACCCATGCTTATCGGGGTCATGTTCAACTGCATCATGTTTGGCGTATGTTTATTGCGAGTGGTTTTTTGTCTCATCTGTCCTGAACCTTGTTTCCCTAGATCATGGTCATGCAGGTATGGTTTTATTACAGTGCGCCTGCAAGGTTCTTGACGCTGTCTAGATATTCATTTATTACCAAACCTACCCGAAAGATC
Organism: Podaxis rugospora; assembly: GCA_018524415.1. Lineage (NCBI taxonomy): Eukaryota > Fungi > Basidiomycota > Agaricomycetes > Agaricales > Agaricaceae > Podaxis > Podaxis rugospora. The sequence goes on from JAEUWL010000263.1 coordinate 33,714, forward strand.
GGCTGTGGTTGAAGCTCTTCGTAAGTAACCCTTGCAGACTGAGAGAGTCGTAGACAACAGCTCCTCTCGCACAGGTGGCTTACTTAGCTATCGCTGAAACTGTCAACACGGCTTGCGATATGTATCTGATATACCAGCCGCTGATTCAGGAATTCGGTGAGTCTTTCGAAGTCGGATCTGAAACCGTCAGCTAATCATGACGTTTCCTTAGCCAGTCTTGATGTCGTTACATACTTCCCAACAAGTGAGTCTTGCCGCCCAGCTCTAATAGGATCCTGGCTCACACCTCCAATTCACTCAGTGCTTGCTGCCTGTGAGCTACTCAGATCCTGTGAGCAAGAACCAAGTCTAACTTCATTCGGGATACCTCTAGCACCGATTGTAACTGTAAGTCCTACGTGCCTCAACAACTCACACATGTACATGCTCACTGCTGTCGCAAAGGTGGCCATTTCTACCCCAGTACAACTATTCATGGCATGGAGAATTGTCGTGATCACTCAATCGAAGAAAATTCCGTCTGTTATTGCTCTGTTCTCCCTTGTTTCATTTAGTCCGTTCCTCGAATTGTCTTTGATTCCCTTCGCGCCTCACACTCCCTGCTATAGCTGGCGCTGTCTGGGTTACCGTCCAGGTCGCTACCTTCCAACTATTCTCGAGGAAAGTCACGTTCCGGTTCAATCTCCCGGGTGTGATTTGGTTCGTCGCCGCTGCCACGGCCGATGTTATCATCACTATCACCCTCGTGTACAGTCTTGTGAGGCAGATGGTTACTTCAAATATTCACTGGCTAACTTCCAGGGATTCAGCGGAAGAGAAGGACTGGTCATCACAAGACATCATCTCTGATCAACAGAATTATCAAGCTCACCATTCAAACTGGTCTCGTGACCACTCTCACTGCTCTTCTTGATCTGTTCCTCTTTACTCTCTCTCCAGTAAGTTGTAAAAAATAGTGTCCCGACTCGATACTGACTCTCCTCACAGAACACCGCCGTGTAAGTTATTTGATCGGGGTGCAAGCCAATCACCCTCATTCCAAAACAGGAGCTTCTTCTGCGACTTTTCAGTGTCCAAACTCTACACAAATGCACTCATGAGCACGCTCAACGCTCGTGCTGGATGGAATCATCTCAATGACCAGGCAGGAGACCAAAACGTTCTCTTTGGATCCACTATCGTGCGTCCTCTATCCTCTATTCACTCACCAAAGACCACTGATCGACGTATTTTGCAGGAGAGATCGGTTGACCTCCGTCTTAGCAACTACACCGGGACCAACTTGAGTTCCTTCCAAGCAGGTGGTGTAAGTAGCGACACTTGAGCGTCAGACATTTGTTGTGTTTAGTGAATGACGTTTCCACAGGCGACTACCCTGGCACGGAGTTATGAACTCAAGTCTCGACCTGGAGAGGTATCCATTGATGTTGAGTCCCAGACTTATCGCGGTGCTTGGGACGATCAATTTTCTCACAAGCGACCTGGAGCACTTTGAGCTACATGCGTCGAGGATTTTGTTATCTACTATCAACTTCGCTTATTCGAATTCCTTGGGGACTTGTAGATCATCTATACATTGTAGGAATGGTTCTGGGAACAACTTCTAAGTAGCGATGATTGCCTTGTTATTCATCTTATGGTTCACAATATTGAGCTTATTTGCTGAATGGCTTCTCATAAGGAATGCACAATGATTCAACAATGATCTCATACAGGAACCCCTTGTGAGGTCTAATGGATATTACAGAAATCAAGGAAGCCTTCTAGAAAGTCTGGTTCATGTAGCTGACTGTTCAAGATAGCTTGATGACCACAATAACTGTTCTGTTTCATTGTTCAGTCCTTTGTAATTTCTCCAGAAAGTTTTGTATGTAGCCCTCTGAACTGACCATATGTGTTATGGACCTCACTTTGTGCCTATTAAGCTCTCAGAGCCTTGGTTACAACTCGGATTCTGTGGATCCTATTCAGTTTAACCTTTCTTCCATTTTGTTATGCACTTCATGTCCATTAAGCTTTTGGAACCTTGGTCATGAGACAAGTTCTGTGGACCCAAGTCAATTTGCCCACCTTCTAATCCTATTGGATACCCTCCCACAAGTACATTCTACAAATTCTTCCTCTGTCTATTCTCTATCAGGACCCATAAACCAGTTACTCTGTGCCTGTTTATTCTCCTGGGAGACACACACTCCCATCAGTGATTATCCTCCCCAAATCCTTACCCTTCTGCTATCTGATTGTTTCACTATCCCTGGTCATCTGGATACCACATGTGCACCCAATGGATGCCATATGGACACACCTCTCACTTTGAAATTCACTGTAGTTTCAGCCTTCACATGTTCTTGATAATTCCTTTGAGTGCTTTCAAATTACTACTTGCTTGACTACCAATCCCCAGACTTTATCCTGACTGCTAGTATATAAGTAGGTTACCTCTGTTGTAATACAGCAGTCCGAATATCAACTTAGGGCTTTCTCCCTCCACTCCACTACCTGCTACAGTTCTACCTTAGTCTGGTCCTGTCCTGTCTTCATCTACTTCCATCTGCTTCTGTCTGCTGAGCTTGTAGACTGGCCAAGTGAGGCCTTCATGGTACCAGAGGGGTGTAATACATAAGTTGAAGCTAAGGCCTTGTCTACTTGGTCTGCAAACATCTAACTCTGTCTGCTCACAGTCTGCCTCCTATCCAGAGTTAGTTCTTAACATGTTTCTGTCAGGCATCCCTTCTCTAAAAATACTTTCCTCCATATCCTCCCTTCCATCACCTTTCCTTATCAGAATTCTTATCTGATTATCATGCTCTCTTTCCATTTATCCATGGTTTTTCCCTTTTATCCTTGATTATCACTCACTTATCTAGGTTTCTCCATTATCTGATGTTTTACTTCCACTCTCATCCTACCAGATGTCTGGACACCACATGGACAGACTCCCTATCCTTATGCCTTCACTGCAGTTATCAATTAACATGTTACTTGTATTCTCCTTGGGCAGTTATCACTGTTACTGCCTAGTAACTACTCTCTGGACTTTATCCTGACTGCCAGTATATAAGTAGGATCACAGCCACCCATAGTAGGCAGTCAGAATATCAACTCAGACCTTACTCCCCTCTCCTGCCTGTCTACTACAAGTCTACAATTCAGTCTAGACTTGCCCTGCCTCTGTCCAATCCCTGTCTGCTTGTCTGCTCAAGTGTTAAGGAGGCAGACTCCGGACAGGGGCAGACCATGAGCGGACAGGAGCAGACAATTTGCAGACCCGGGTAGATGAGGCCTTGGCTTCAACTTATGTGTTGCGCCCCTTGGGAACCGTAGT
>JAEUWL010000264.1:0-36715 GCA_018524415.1 Podaxis rugospora
TGGAAGCGAGCTATATGGGCCAACGGGGTTCATGGTGTCGATCCGGTACGAGGTGCGAAATCTCGTGCTGGTCTGTGACAGTCTTATCGCAAAAAAGGGTCGAAAAGGCGAGGCCATACCTTGCGCAGAGACACCATGTCGACAAAGTCCAAGTAGGACACGACTTCTGAGAGGAGCTCGAGTGGCAAGTCGTGGATGCCCAATGACGACCGTCGAACAAACCTGCGCAGAAAACCTGAAATAGGTGAGTAACGCATGGTTAGGACATATACAGTATATACCCTTTAGGATCTCCCATAAGGAGAGGGGGAGGAGATCGAGTAGCATACTGGTACTCAGGAAGATTGAACACGCTTGTCACTGTGATGGATATTCACAAGTGCAGACCATGCAACATGGCCGTTGTTGTACTATATTTTCACACGATACTTTACTTGACAACGACCCGGGGGTAAAAGTCGAGCAGACAAGAGCAAAGACTGTTGTACCAACCAAGTATAATCGGTAGAAATACACAGCAGGATTGCGCAGTGTCAGTGCATGAAGACTTTTCAAAGCTGGCGTTTTCCTCCATCATGAGCATTCGATGCCGTGAGGTTTACGTTTTCAACGGCGTTTTGCGAGTCCCCGAGATACCAATCAGGCATGAAGAAAGAGAGTACGAGGGGAACAACGGCGATCGCGGTTGCTACAATAGTCATTGTCTTCATGGCTTCGTCGTACGCTGCCTCCGCATTTGAGTACTATAAGAGAACAGGTAGACATCGCGGATACAAACCTAGAATGACGCCTTCGCGCACTGGGTGACCTCGAGGGAACTGAACAGCAGCGATGATGGAGCCGAATAGTTCGAGTCGCTCTGCCTGGGTGAGGAAAGGAAGATACTGGGCAAGTTTGCCAGGCATCATGTTCATCCATACTGCCCCAGCTAAAGAAGGCGGAGTCAGTCACAAGCCAAGTTATATACAACGTAACTTACCTATCGCACCGCCGATGCTGCCGCCGATTTCGGTGATGAGAAGCACAACAGCGGTAACCATCGCTACGTCAGCATGGGGCACAGAGGCTTGCGCAGCGACTTGCGTGCAAACGGCAGCGAAACCGCCTCCAATACCTTGAAGCAGTTGCGACCACACGATTTCAGCGTCAGAAGCATTTGCGCCACGAGAGTGGATCATAAGACCGCAACCGAGGAGGCGGATCGCGAGACCGATAATGAGGACATACTGAGGACAGTGTTGGTATGGAGTCAGAATGAACAGGGACTAGGACGAACCTTGTAGCGGCGGAAGAAGCACATTGAGAGGCCGGCCAGGATGCCAAAGACGGTCAATGCGACAGTTTGCGACTGAGAAAAGTAAGTTGCGTTGAGGAGAGACCTGAGTAAACTTCAATACAAGCAAAGTTCGTGTTAAGAACGACTTGCCAAGGCTTCACAACGATGACAAAGGAGAAGAGATACGTGTAAGAAGTGTAAAAGGAGATCTAGAAAAGTCATGAGATGGGCACGGGGCGACAAATCTGTGGAACGTACAAAATCAAAGGCGCCGATGAGAGCCGCAAAGACAACAGTGCGGTTCAACACGAAGCGCTTCGCGATGACAGGGTACTTGGCAATTTTGAAGTCCCAGAACACGTACACGGGTATAAGGACAGCGCCAACGACAACCATGGCAATCATCGAAGCTAGTTTACTGTGTTAGTTACGTTTTTATGCTACAACGTGCACTAGCTCACCATTCTTCCAGCGGCCTTTGGCTGTTTCGGCAAGTGTGAGCGGGAGAAGGATGAGGGCTACAGATGTTCCAATGAGTACTAGTCCGAAAACATCAAGTTTATTGGCGTTATCGAGGATACGACGCGGGATTGACTGTCCGCTCTCTTTGCTTTTGATAAGCCGCAGCTTCGTGGCTTTTCGTTCTGCCCAGAGGAGGGTGATGATGAGGGGTGCAAGGGCAGCAGGTACGAGAATAGCGAACATGGCGTCTAGTAAACCTAAGTGTCAGTGTCAGTTTTCTCGCATAGAGGGCACACTCACAGCCCCACCTCCACCCCGAATGTGTAAGAATATTGGCCGAGATATTTGAACCAACGAACGTGTTGATAACGAAGGGTAGGGACATGAGACCTGATACTAGGCCACGCCACTTTAAAGTCGTGATATCAGCGATGATAATTTGAGTTAGTAGTTGCAATCCGCTAAGCGAAGAATAAGAGGTGAAACCGGGGTCGAGAGTGGGCCAAAACGTACGCGTATCCTCTGCAACGCGTAGGGTGATAAAAACGATTCAGTCCGGCCAGGAGTTGGAGGAAATGCTTACACTGCGTATACGACGATACCACCTGCAATAGCCTGCGCGTTTTTGGCGGAGGCGATAACGATGTAACCTGATTGACGTTAGTTGACAAAGGTGACATTTTATGGTCTTCAAATACCAATGACATAAAAAATCACTAATAATAAGCTCAATATATGCCGCAAAAGTGGGGGGTAAGGCTAGTACTCACGAACTGTAACATAAGCCGAGCCGCGCGACCGAACGTCGGCGATCTTTGTGATGACAGGCTTCCCAACAGCCACTGCGTGAACGCGAGGACGCTAAGCAAGCAGTATACTATCGGGAGCAGTAGATCAAACATACCAATGATGGACTGAGCAACTTGGATCGTGCTAATGAGACTGTGATGACCGAAACTCGACATAGCGAAGCTGAGGTAGGTGTAGGTCGTTGTCCCATCGAGGGAATAGATATATGCTGCAAGGCCCAAACTATAGAGAGGTGTTGGCGACTGGGGATGCGAGGCAGCAATGGAAGCACACCTTATGAGAAGGAGCCATTTTGAGTATTTTCCATAGACTCTGTGCGTGGCTTCGGCTGTGAGAACACCAAGGTGGGCAGCGTCCTCGGCGGGCTGAGATGGCTGGGCAGACTCGACGTCATTTACTTCGGATGCGGACATGTTAAAGCGAGCAGAAGAAAGGGAAGGGGAAATTTTACCAGAAGATTTGGCCAACGTTGTGTTTAAATCTGTGTGGAGTGCGTTCCCAATGCGAAAGGGGGAAGGTTGTATGATAAACCAGGTACCATATCTGATAAGATTTCACATCATATCGACACTGGCCGATGAGAAATCCCAAGGGCGCCCGTGATGGCCAAGACCACGGGTGTTGATAGGTATGGTTTGGAACTCCACAATGTTCGGGGCGAGTCAGTCGTGGCGAAACGCAGGGCCTGCATCCGGAGTCTGTAAAAGAGTTTCCATCACTGAAAGGAATGTGAATGAGAAATTGCGCGGGGCATATTGTCCATGGACCGAGTAATGTTCACAGCTGACCAACAAGACACGTCGCCAAGTGCATCGCTGAACCTGGTCACCAGCAACGTCCTTCGGCTCGAAATTTGAATATATCACGTGGTCATCACGGGAGGTGGTTCCTTCCTTCCGTTGCCCTCAAGCGTCATGCCCGACCACACACGCAGCAATCCAGAAACTCGAAGACTATCAACAAAACATTCAACACCAGCATGGCTACCAATATCAATAGTACGCACCTGTCTCCTCTTTCACTAAACCAACCTCACGTCCAGTAAAAAGTTCATAGGAACATCTCTCGCAATCGGGATACCTATCCTCATGTTCCGCCAGGCAAGAGCAACCGCTCTCAAAATGGCTCTTGAAAACCCTTCAGCAGCACCTCCCCGACGCGCCGCCCCTTCCCAAATCCCTTTACAATCAACAGCAACCCCTTCCTCAAGTGCCAAGTCTGCCCGACGGATTCGTAGGCACCCGCTCCCAAAGCTCCCGTCCTCCTCTCCATCCCACGAACTCAAATCATCCTCCTCCGAATGGGATTCTTCCCCCTCTCTCCTCACAGCCCTCTCAAGAGCCAACGCCTCCAGCGCCATGCTCGGCGTCAAAGCCTTCCTCATCGCCACCACCCTCGTCGGAATCGGCGCCTATGGACTCGTACGCACCGTCCAATCCGTCACTGGCACATACACAGTGCCCGACTTTGCGCGTCGCATGCGTTATTGGACAAACAAATACCTTCACGGCATCACCGGTCGCATACATCGTGGTCCAGAGAATGACGAGGAGAGAAAGACGTCGCTTCAAGTTGCTCCATTTGGTGTGGGTGCAGCGGATGCGTGGACATGGGAGGAAGCTGAGGAGAGGCTAAACAAGGCGTATGAGCAGGGCGGATTTACGTTATGGGCCCAAGTGGCCCTAAGGGAGCTCGAGGCAGAGGCACGAGTTGAACGCGCCAAACGCCAGCGCGAGATTGAGGCAGAGACGCAATCACGGTCGCAGACGTAGCTACAGTTGAGGACAACTAAACACGACGACTTTTATACCAGTGCGATGCATAGATGCTACAAAAAAAGGTTGTTGATTTTGGTCCCGACATTGCATGCACGTACGTGGATACCAACTCCGGGATTGCCCCAAGCTCTCGGGGTGGTTGATTTTTAGCATATAAGAAGGGAAGTGAGGCAGCACAAGTTGGTAGCAATAGAGCCTACAATGCACTGCGCGAAAAAAAATAAAAAAGTAAGAATGTATCTGCTGGTAATCAGAATGAAACGTACAATTTTTCCCAATGAGTATTGCTTCATGCGTTGGAATGAGGCAAGGACCGTAGCGGTGGTACCACTGATGTTGACGTTGATCATATCTTCAGTGACGTCGAGACCGAAAGGCATTTTCGGGTCCAAGTGGTTCGAAATGCCACTGACTGCATAGAGGTGAGTGATGGGAGCAAAGCTGGCGTCGTACTCACGGATGGCCTTGCCAATAGTTTTGGGGGGCTTTTTGAGATCGAGATCTTGAACCTCGATGGTGGTAGTGGTAGAACCTAGGGAGGCAACAGCCTTATGGAGCTTTCCGAGGTCGCTGGATGCGGCGATGATGGTGGTGTCCAGCAGCATTAGCAAAGACAGCGCGAACACTGACAGACTCGCGACACTCATAATTGAGAAAGAATACAACAGCATATCCCAGTCGTGTATCCGGGAGAATAACTGATCACAGTATGATAGCCTCAGAATAATTCTCTATGAGTAAACCACAAGTTATGCATTGAAATAAAAGTAACGTCAGAGAGACAAATAATACAATAAAAAACCAATAAAGCCATTCACATTGCCTCTAGCGTCCTCTCCGTCCACCCCCATGGCTGTTGAAATGGAACTGGAACCCTCCCGGCCCACCGCCTCCACTACTACCAGGGAATCCACCAAATCCACCACCGGGGAACCCGCCGCCAAAGAATTGAGCAAATGGATGTCCACCCTGAGCGAACGGATTCCCGCCCATACCACCAGTAGGGTCATTAGGGTCATCGCCGGCATCGAACCTCGCTCGCAGTTCTGGATTCGAGAGAACCTCGTACGCCTCGTTAACAGCTGCCATCTTCGCTTCCGAGCCGCCCTTATCAGGATGAGCGAGTTTCGCAGCTTGGCGGTATGCCTTTTTGATGGTTTTGTCGTCCGCGTCGCGGGAGACTCCGAGGACCTTGTAATAATCCTTTTGTTTGGATTGTTTAAGAAGTTTCTGGGCCTTTGAAAGGCGAGCGTGAATCTGGTTGGGGAAATCATGAGTGGTGCAAAGTTGGAAGGTTCGAGGCAGATGAAACACACCGTACGGTCACTGCGCCCGCTTGCCTCAAACGCCTTGTCCAGAACACGGACAGCCTCTTCGTACTCCTCCTGCGCCAACAACACCTCACTCTTCCCGATAAGACCATCCACGTCCTCTGAGCAGCCCTCAAGCGTCAGCAGCTCACTACACCATTTACCCATTTGCTTCCTATACTCCTCGCCCTTTGATTGATCGGCTAAATGCGTGAACGATTTACACAGCGCCCGAACAAGAGTTTGCCGTTGGATCGAAATCTTGGCGGCTTTGGGCATGGGAAGCGACTTGATTACCAGTTTCTTCTTGTCTACGTGAGGGACGGCCGATTCCAAGAGCTTCGGAGGAATGAGCGGGAGAAGGGCCTCTTCTTTTCCAACGTTCTCTTCCATCGCGTCCTCGAACTTGCGCCAGAGGTCCCCAATCTTACCCCCGCCTGGGGTAAGTAGCAGCTTGACAACGCCGCGCCAGTCCTCCTTGCCCAACAGTTCCTCGACTTTGGCGAAACCCTTGTCGAAATTCTTGACGAGACGGTGCTGTGAGAGACAAAGCTTGGAATCGGGGTCATAGTGGAGACACTGCTTAATGGCGTTCATGGCGGCAGGAGAGGGCGGTAGGAGGAAGTATGAGAGTCGGAAGATATGGGTTAACAGGGTTGTAGACGGCGTTAGGAGATTAGATAGACGGCTGTGGGTAACTCTCAGTAACGCTTAGGGCATCAACGAGTCATGGTACTCACGAGAGGTCACCAACAGAACTTTCGAGGTCGCCAGCCGCGAATGCACATTCTGCACGCCACGTCCGCACCTCAACCGAGTAGCTAGCCTTTCGTAGCAGCGTACTTGCAGTCTCCACGCATGCGTTCCACAACTGGGCCGTCCGCTCCTTCTCGAGTTTCGCGTAAAGCTGTTCGCCCTCCTCGATATCCCTCTCCAGTTCTTCGGCATCCTGGTCTTTGTTCTTGCCCTTTGCTTTGATGTACAGCCTAAGTGAAGGTCTTGCAAGGTCGTACTTGGCTTCCTTGGCGTAGATACGGGCTTTCATGAGGTGGGCGTTATCGAAGGTATTCGAGGTCAACGAGAGGACCTTGTCAAAGTCATCTAGAGCTGCGGTATGCCGCTGTAAGGAGAAATATGCAGTTGCACGTTTATAATACAACAAGTAGTCGGCAGGAGCCTGGCCTTGGAGCACGTCAGTAATTGTTCTGCGCGGCAATTTAACTGGACCATACTAATGGCCTCGGAGTAGACTTTGGCTGCTTCGTTGAACTGGCCAGTGGAAAGCAGAGCATTGGCTCTGTTGATGAGGGGAAGTAGACCTGGAGGGTATAGACTGCCCTGGTCGGCACAGACGCCACCGAGGAAGAGCAGGCCCAACGCCAGCCGTGGTAGACGCATTATGTTCGGTATAGGATCGGTGCAGACCTGCACAACCTCTATAAATGTGAATAGACACGTAGCGTTCCCACGGTCACTAAACTATGATCTCACTGTTCGACTTGCTTATCACCCCTGTAAGACGCTGGAAATTTCGTCTGGAGGGTGGCGAGATTGTACCCTGAACAACGATATCTGAATACAACCGCGGGTCTTGTGTTGTTTCCGACATCACCAGTCCAAGGTCAAAACCCGAGATCTGTCTCGAGCACTCATAATCATATCATTTCATCTCTTTCATTCTTTATCTATCGCGTAGTAACATGTTCACTCAGAGCACACCCTCTGTTGATGATTACCTCGCCCATGCAAGCGTTTGGCTGAGAGAAGGACATAAGGGACCGCATATCTAGAAATGAATCGGCTAACCGTCAACAACCCGTCTCAACCAGGACAACGGACGCTTTACGAGGAAGGTCGCATTGATGCTTTTGTTGCTGACGCGCGTCGAGCTCCCCTGGATTGCCCATACGGACAATGCGAGTGCAACAGGGACGAGAGTAACAAAAGTATAAACTTCATGGCTGCTATGGATGGGCCGTAAGGAATCGTTGACACAGGCAGCTATAGCATGCTGGGTTTCCTCCGTAGATTCTTGGTTTCTTTTATACGATATATTGCATGTGCTGTCCTTAGAGTATTGGAAGTGGGCCAAAGCGCACCAGTAATCCTGGCGCCTCATGACGATGAGAAGCTAACAGTCATATCGAGAAGCTATAGCCTGACATGTCGTATGCTACCTAGGACAACCAGAACTAAGACTCGGGGTATCGGGGCTCGAACGAATACACTAACGAGTCGTGTTGCATCTATCATCACCTTATGACAAAACAAGTGCATGCATACATATATGAGGCATGCATAAAGCAAGCCAAATCTAGCGCCTTTGCGGCCAGACCATCGTAATAAGAGATCGACGACAGCGAAGACGTACATACTTCATTGCTAGCTGTTCAGTTTGCCAAGACATCGGGCGAAACCTTTTTGCACTCGCTTATATCATAAACATACTGTGTGGTTTTCCCTAGGTCGGGCTCCGCTGAGTGGTCCAGAGTTTGTCTCCAGCAGTGATGCACGCAGCAATATTTCCTGGGATCCTACTGCAAATAGTAAGGGCGATCTGTAGACCCGTATTTCCAATTGTTGGCTATCCGTTGTCGATAACACATATACAGGCATATTCGTCTTTGCGATCTCTGAAGAAAACTGATCTGAATATCTCCTATAGTATAGCCTACATTGCCTTTGGGACCAGGAGTTCTCCGAATGAGTGCCCCAGAGGATGTTTTACCGCGGTGGAGGGATCAATTGCTATCTACGTTCCGTTTTTGGGAGTCCTCATTGGGATTGATGGAAGTTACCCCATAATTCCGCGGACGAAATGCATGGAATGAAATGACTGATCTATTCCGAATCTACTTAGCCAGAAAGTCATCCTTACGACACAGTTAATGTCGCATTCTGGAAGGTCTGGTCACTTGTGCCGACTTTGATGGTAAAGGTCCCAGGTTCAACAATCCACTTATTGTCTTTAGTCCACAAGCTGAGATCTTGAACCCTGATATCGATTGTAACTCTCTTGGATTGGCCAGCACTGGGCTCCCATCAGCAACATGCAATGGTAGAAGCGAGAGACCACATACGGAATTTCGACTTTGGCAAAACCTATGAGCTCCTGGTTTGGTGTCACGACGGAGCTGCGATCATCGGTGGCATACACCTGGACAACTTCCTTTCCCGTACGTGATCCTGTATTGGCAACTGTGACAGAGACCTTGACAGATTCTGCTTTACGGCTGACGGGAGAGGGGGAGAGGGAGAGGCTCAGATCCGAGCCATCAAACCGATGAGTAAGTGCGAGCAGTACATTACATGAGGCTCACTATTCGAAGGCGGTGTAGCTCAGGCCATGACCGAAGCTCCAAAGAGGCTGAGGACTGTTGAGGACATACCAGGAAGGCATCAACGAGGGAAGCTAGTGTTAATGTTGGGGAGCTGTCTACCTGGTTTCCAAATTTGAAGGAGCCGTCATCAAAGATTACTCCAGGATTGGAAGCGGGTCGCCCTCCTTTGAGATAGTTGTAAAAGACCGGAGTGGTCCCAACGTCGCGGGGAACGGAGACTGAGAGCTTTCCGGAAGGATTGACATCTCCAAAGATAACCTCTGCGAGGGCACGACCTAGAGCAGGAGGGAATCATCAATAATGAGAAGCTGTCAACGTGGCCATGCATACCTCCGTATTCACCAGGATAGAATTGGTGAACGATTGCGTCAGCATCTACATCCATGTTAGCTGGGATATAACGCTACTAAGCCAGGAACTTACGGTCCTTGACCCATGGTTCCGCGATCGGCTTTCCAGTGATATACACAACGATGGTCGGCTTTCCAGTAGATTGAACCGCCTTGATAAGCTCGAGCTGAGCACCGACGAGTCCGAGATCAGACTGATCACGCATTTCTCCCGTTGTCGCATTAGTACCCGGCGTCCAAAGCAAAGTCTGATCGAGGGACCATGTTCCAACCTGCACAAACAGTCTGTCAAGTCCATCGAGCTTCGCTCTTCCTGATGGAAACTCACCATAACAATTGCGACATCGGAGTTTTGAGCCATCTGAACAGCCTCAGGGAAGCCAATCATCTGACCACAGCTGGGCACCTTGGGCAAAGTTAATCTTGGTAGAGCTGGAGATGCTGTCGAGGTGCTGGCGGAAGCCTTCGAGCGGAGTGATTCCGTTATTCGTGGCGTTGAAGAAAACATAGTCACCGAACTGCATGTGTCAGACCCAAGTCACTAGTTGCTTGGAACTGAGTCCCTACCGATACGCGGTTGACTTGAGGGCCAATTAGCGCGATGGATCCGATATCTTTACTAAGCGGTAAAGTATTATTCTTGTTCTCCAGGAGTACGATGGTTTCGCGATCAGCGCGCTGAAGAACGACTTGTGAGGCGGGAGTTCGAAGTGTCAACAGGTAATCCGAGTAAGGATATGGGTCTACAAAAGATGAGTGAGATACCGACACCAAGGCAGCCTTCAACATACTCTCAAAGAGACCAAGGGAGAACTTGGTGCGCAACAGGTACCGAACTGTTTCGTCAATGAACTTGATATCTACTTGGCCGTTCTGCACTTGCTGCACTAAAGTTTCATATGTGTACGTGCCTGATGATTAGACGAATAGGGTAAACATCTTGAAAGACACGGCGGAATTCGAACCTACTCACCCCCACCCATTTCACCACTGAGGCCATTTTCAAGTGCAGTCTTGGCCGCGCACTCGCGAGTATCGCATGTTCCGTGCATCGTGATCTGAAGATCAATGGCCCCGGCATCACAAGTCACCCAGTATTTGTACCCCCATTCTTCTCGAAGCTATAGAGCAGAGTTATTGGTATGAGCATATTCTGAGACCTTGCACTCACAATATCTATCAGGAGATCTATACGCTATCAGCCTCTCAACTTGAAGACGGCGACGGACGAGTACTACGTACGGGAGTTAGCAGCGGCAGGAATACCGTCATAGCTCGCATAAGCTGTCATGATGGAGAGGGCATCCAAACAGGCGCGATTGAAAGGTCGTAGATAGGCGGTACGGAGTTCTCTTTCACCCCCGGATACCTGAGCAAGATTTCTGCCTTGAATGTGAACCCTCTTCATGAAAAAAGATAACAGAATTGACTTACAGTCCACCCTGGGGTGTCCCAAAGGCTGCAAAGTGTTTACAAGTCGCGGCCATCCGAGCAATGGCTGTAGAGCTTGCATTGCGACGCCTCCCATCTTGCAGGCCATGAACATAGGCATAACCGAGTTCGCCAGTGAGGTAAGGACATTCGCCAAATCCCTCTTCGACACGGCCCCACCTGAGTTCACGCGCAAGGTCAAGAACAGGAGCAAAGATATGGTTGATACCGAGGCCTTCCGCTTCCTGTGCTACAACCCCTGCCACGTCGTGGATTAACTGTGTGTCGAAGGACGCAGCAAGTCCAATAGGCGAAGGGAAGATGGTGCCGTTATTGGTAAAACCATGGAGACCTAGAACATAAACATCAGCGCGGGAGCGAAAAGGAGAGACAGGGATATAGACCCTCAGATTCGATGAGTGCTGGAATTCCCAAAGTCGTGTTCTCCATCAAATACTTTTGGCCAACGGTGACGGCGTAGACGAATTTCTCCCACGGAGTCTGATACCCTCCCCAAATGCTACCTGCGCGAGTACTCATCATATGTACCTATCCAATGTATTCTCATCACGCAAAGGGTCGTAATACGGGAGGTATGAGACTCACTAGGCCTGTTTCATTATGGACAAGAGTATCATCCAGCGGATTGCTCATGTCCATCCAACCATTAATATCACCCTGAATTCTGAGGAGAATTCGCAAAAGCTCATTAGAAGAATAATCTGGCTCTCACAATTGGGCGACCTTCTCCTCTAATGTCATACGCGGAAGGAGATCGTTAATTCGTGCTTCAATTGGGGCGTTTGGATTCTTGTAGGTGGGCGTTGAACCGTCCTTGTTAGCTTGACGCGCTCCGAGGCTAAAATGCAGGTCATCCCGAACGCCAATTGGGTAATGGGCGAGGCAGGACAAGGAGAGATACAAGAACAAAGTGGTCAACCTCAAGAAGTTCTTCAAGCTGCCCATTGGTGTGGCGGGACGACTTGGCGAGCAATGCAGTGAAGATGGATGCTTTCTGAAAGCTTCAGGCCAGTCTTATAGCATGAAGGACAGTCCAGAGGTAGCACATGTCCAGCGTTCCGGAGGGAGCCAATGCGGTCATCGCTTGCGCTGAGTTGGTTCCTCACCTGTATAATTCTTGCCGACTTGTACGAAATATAAACATTGAGAAGCCAGCTGACCTGCTGGACGGACTCGCCGGTTTTCTCTGGATTGTAAGTCATCCACGTTGGTCCGAGGTTTCTCCTAGCTGCATCTCGCTCCGCAAGTTGCAAACATGGATCAGAAGCTTCGATTCGCGATTTGGACTTGAACTCCCATCGAGCAAATTTCGGCTATGGATCGGTTGCGAAATCAGTTTTCCTTGTCCAGGATGATTTGCTCCGGGGTACGTGGCCCGTAGAAGGGACCAGAAGGAAGCCGTAAGGCCCGGAGGTGCCCAGCATGATCCAAGCCTTATCCAGGGCGTCCAGAGCACAACTGTAGGTCGTATAGCGTGCAAAGTTTTATGAAGAAAAAAAAACTAGATGCTGTTGTCCGTGATTTGTAGAATGACTACACTTAATGGTTTTGCCGAACGACTTCTGGTAAGAGCTATACCCGATAAAGCCGATCATATCACTTCCGATCACTTTCGATCCCTAGGTTTTGAAGAACCAACCTCGAGCCACGAATCAGATTATGTTCACCACATCGGGCACGATAGGCACCGCCACCCAGAGAAACGTACCCTAGCATACCCATGGTCCACCCCGCCTGGCCGAAAACTCCAAAAAAAGTCTGCAAACTGTTCAAGACTAGGAGAGCGAAAGTAGGCTGCGTTCAAGTACGTAAGCTAGCAAGCAGGTCATATGCAGAGTCGGTTGATAAAAACAAAACCAGAACACAAAACATCAGTTCCGCAATACATGGTGTAAATCGGTTTATATACCAAACCAAAAAATCACAAGTCATCCTTCATCAAACCTAGTCATGTAATCCAAACACAGCTTGAAGGCCTAGCACGTGAGAAAGGTCACCTCCTGAGTGAGTTCCAGGAGCGGCAGTCAGGGAGGAGATATAGGATTACGGGCTCGTATTCTCATTCGCGGTCTCGTTGGATGTCGGGGAGGAAGTCTTTCCCGCCTCCGAGCTCGGGGAAGTATTGGCTTCGGCATTTCGCATCTCCTCCATCGCCTTTCGGATGGACCCTGCGCGTTTAATCGTATCCAGTAATCCTTGTGTGTGAGTTGGTTTCCACCCCTCTGGAAGTTCTTCGTGTCCAATCCATCTCCGTATCCATTCAACAGGCACTCCCACTTTGTCCTTCGTCTTTGTCTCCCACACACCCAAAACGATCGCCATCTCCCCCCGTGCAATCTCAGCGTGCATAGAGTCCAGTGGCGGGGATGCCTTCTCCCGACGCACTCGGGCACGCGCCACGTCAATAGCATCCATGAGCGGTTGCTGTTCCGCAGCTCCGTCGTCGGGCGTTTGAGAAGGACCGCGTGCGTCATTAATAAGATCTGTCACCAGTCCTTGATCGATATGGATCGGGGCATATGTCTCGCCTGCTGGTGTGTCGTGGTGTACCAGACTTGCATCATGCTCAATTGCACCGTGCTTGCCGATCTCATAAAGGTTGATAGGTCGTAGACGCTTGAGCAGAAAAAAACCCCCATACGATAGGAAGAGAGCCAGTGGTGTAGAGAGTCCATAGCAGGCTCTCAGTCCACGATAGATATGGAACGCTGAAAGGTTCTTTCCATCACGATTACTTTGAGCGTATTAGGTTGGCATGGGGACAGGTATCAAATATTGTGGCTTACATGTAACCGTGGTTTGCCATAGTATTGAGTGCAGGGCACGGTGAGCGACTGTCACCCGGTTGTGGAGGACAGAAACTGTGAGCCCCCGCGACAGGACATCTTTGACCATTGTGTTCGTGGGTGTTGGGATTTGAGTCGGGAAGCGACATGTCAGGGATAGGGGGCAGCGCAGAGCAAGAAGAGGATAGTATACATTGCGTGATGCATGTCTTCTTATATAAAATGCGTTACACTAAGCCAGTGAGAATTCCAGGACCACTGGGCCGTCGTGACAAGAACCCTGAGTGTGATGGGGAAACCCATGGCCCTGGAATAACGCCGATCTGCCAGGTTGTTGACGTGCAAGACAAGATGGTCGGCGACAAATTTGGAGCGATGAAGGCGTGGGACTGAGTGGGCAACGGATAAGTTACATTACAAGTGTTGTACTTCCTCGGGTAAGTATTGCCGGTGTGTAGGATGCCCGCGGACGATTACACGAATCAGGCACGAAAAAGTCTTAACTAAGCGCAAACATCACATTCCCGTGCCCAAAGCATCACTCCAGCTGCATCCAAGGTCTTCTCTGCTAACAATTTTCAAGACAGGCGTAACAAAGGCTAAAAATACATTGTCCTGGAATCCGGCCCACCACTGCCCATGCTTCAACCCAACAAGCTTTTCAATACGTCCGGGTTGTTCCCCCATTCCTGTACTTCGTCACTCATCTCGAAAACCATTTCTCCGCCATTGATTATCCGTTCATGAAGAAGTACAGGCGCATTGATCGGTTCACCATTGACAGTTAGAGATTTGACATATTGATTCTTCCCAGCTCCCGAAGATCTTATTGTTAACCGCCTTGAAGCCGGTTGAGCGCTATTTGGAACGACTTGTGGCCAATCAATGATCATCTCATCGAAGAAGGGTCTTCCGAACAGAATTGAATCAGTCGTTGAGATGACACAGGAGTTAGAGGTAGTGCTCACGCTCCAACGACATATTCTCCAGAGACCGGATTCACAGGATAGAATCCCATTGAACTGAAGATGTACCAGGCACTCATCTGACCGCAGTCTTCATTCTACACAGCAATTAGTTCTCGTCATCCTCGAGTCCAGTACCCTTACCCCGGAAAGGCCTTGTGGCGTGTTGTTATAGTTAGCCATGGCAATATCACGCACCCTCTCTTGTGTTCGAAACGCGGCTCCGGCCAGTGAGTAGAGATAAGGGATGTGATGAGAGGGCTGTTCCAAACACGATAAAAAAGCACAGCTTTATTGAGGTCTCAAACCAAACATACCTCGTTGGTGTGTTGGTTGTGGCCTCCATTGAAATGATCTTCCAGGCTCTTCACGAAGCTAACATTGCCACCTCTGTGTTGAATGAGCTGCGGTACATCGTGCACGACATCGAAGGTGTATATCCATTTGTCGCCTATTTTAAGTTAAGCGGCGGTCACTAGTGTTAGAAAAGTGATTGGTGCGAACCTTCTGTCCACCCTTGGTCCGGCCCCGCCAAACTTCCATCAGCATTACGAGCTTCCATGAAGCCCGTTTCATTGTTAAACAAGGTGAACGGAGCGCGTTGAGAGCGGTTCAGGAGGAAGGAAGTGATATTGTCCGGTTTCCCTAAGGTCTTGGCCACAACGTACACTGCGTAATCATCATCTACGTTTCCCGTTTCGGAATGAATGAGTCACCAGGAGTATCACTCTACTTGACAGACCTACATGCATAATCCAAAGTCCGGGAGCCACTCTCGGAATGCACGTCGTTCGCAACCCATCCCTTGCTTGGATCGTCGTACACGGTGGATAATCCTGCACGAACTTCGAAGTCGACGTTCTGGTTCGAAATCAACGACTTTTATAGGAGATGACATCATGTAGTGTATACCTCCTGGCGATCTCCGTATCTATACCCTTGGAGTCAGCCAAAATGGCCATGGGGAATACGAGGTCCGGGTACTTACACTGTGTTACCGTCTGCGATGGGTGGGACCGTCGCGTCTTTCCAGACGGCCTCCCAAGCAAGGTCACGGTCGAATCCAGTTACATTTTTTCGGAATGCCTCTCCGATAAGTGAATCTGCATGTGTCCCAACCTGATAATAGCTGCACTTGAGCACCCCAGTCTCACGCTGTATTTCGCGGACCTCACCATGATATTGGTTTCGACGATATTCTTCCACATAGGCAGCCAGCCTCCCTGAACTTGATATGATTGCCTGAATTTCGGGAAAGTGCTGCAGACACGTACCTCCCGGAAATCATTCAGCATACTGGTGACCATACCAGGCAGTCGCTCGGGAGCGAATAAGATCGTCCAGGCCCAGGTCGCTCGGTACGTATCCTACACGGGAAAGTAACTCAGGAAACACGTCGTGCCTTCATACAGTTGATCCTAACCCAGATTGAATAACCAGTGTATGATTCACTGCCCTCATGGACTTGGTTGTCGTAAGCCGAGTAGTAACGATTTTCCTCGTGTTGCTCGCTGGGATACTGAAGTCCATGAACGACGGCGGTATAGAAAACCTCGAGATCCTCATTGGATGCGCCTTTGATCTGAATCCGGTCCAACTTCTCTGCCCATTGACCTCTGACGGACGCTGCGGTCGCTTCCAAAGTCCCCGGAACGAGGCTTGCATTCTTATCTAGAAATAGGTCAACAAGACACACAAGGATTTTATACTCCAGCCTACCAGAATTCTTGGGCGGATCGGGGACTTCTAAGTCTATATTTCGCCTTGCCTGGTCCTGCGAAATGAAGCTTGTTCCAATCCTTACGTTCACCACAAGGCTCCCTCCATCAGCTTTCGCTTTCGGGAACAAAGCAAATGCGCTCAACAAGGAGCCTTCCGCATCCGTCTGCCCAGAAAGAGTGGTCTGGTTTGCAATAATCCCAGTGCTCCCATTCCCGTTCAACGGCATATCGAACCGGGCACAGAAAAACCCCTTGAAATGCGAGGCCGGCTCCTTGATGGAATTGGGAGTTATAATAGCATCTTGACGCTCGTTGGATGAGCCGCAGATCTCATTACGAGATTGTGAGATAGAGACAGTGCCAATGGGGAATGTGATGTTGGTTGGATCATGCGCTTGAATGGATTGGCGAACAGCATCAATGAGGATATACGGGGTTGCGGAGCTAGTGGTATTTGCCCCGGGAGTGAAGGTAAATCGGAGGTGGCCAACCCGTGAAGCTAAAAGATAATTTGTTCCCTTAGTCAAGGTCCTAAGCGTAAAGGATTGATACCAATCGCACTCACTGGAGCTCTGTTCGACTAAAATTGTTCCTCCAGTCCCGTCTTCCAGGTTAACACTGTAGTATCCCGGACTGATGACTTCATCACCCCTCTGTTCATTCCCACCCACGAACCTCAACCCACGAGCCTGGAAGTCCGTCTTAACCTCGCTTGGATCTCCAGTAGGCGCAATACCAGGAACAAGAGCCAAACTGGCGCTTTCGCCCATCCAAATAGCGGGCTGACGTGTCGCTTGGAATCCATGTATCGTAGGTGTGAGCTCCGTGATATTGTATGGCGTACGAGAGACATAATTGACACGAGTTTGTGCGACCCAGCGGGTCATAGCAAAGGGAGGGCCCGTGGATGGGATCATGCCTCCTGTGAAGCTAGGCGCGATGCCTCCATTTCCAATCAACCTTCATTACAATCAGCCGCTTGCGGGATGTGAGGAGGGGCTGCTATCGTACAGATTTACGTGGTCCACCGCATCACTCGCCGGAACTCGAAACTGAGGAGGTGGCAGGATACGCCCAGTTGGAGTCCTATCTTGCGCAGCGGCTGAGATGGATGCCAACAACGCCACCAAGGGCAGCACCGTCACTTTGAGCAATCCCATTTTGGGTACCTTAATGGTGCCGTTGGCCATGGTTTTATTGCCGGCCAGTATTAAGTCAAACGTTCGTCCATGGGCTTCTCGATGTCCAGAAGCGCATGAACGGGACCTTGTATAAAAATGCTTATGCTTCTCCAAGGTCACCTGAGGTTTATTGTATCCCACATCGTCATTCCCGTGAGATATTCGAAGTTGCGTCCAGGTGGTTCAGGTGCAATTTTGACAACAGATATATACTATTTTTTGAAGGAGTATTTTAATTGTTAAATGTACCACGTGTTGTTACCATCAGCTCAACATGGCATTATGATGAATTAAAGCTCAGAACGATCAAGGAAGGGTTCTCGGTTAGCCTGCTTCTGTTCTGCATCTTTTTCTTGCTGGGCAGTCGCCCTCGGCTTCATGGGCTCTTGAGGAGTCAATTCAGGTGCCTAAAACACAATTAGAATCAGATTTGCCGTATAAATCACACTTGATTTCACTCACTAGCTGGCCGATATTAGTATCCAACGCTTGGAGCACTTCAGGATCGTTGCCCCACTCCTCGATTGTTGGGCTCATTGTGAACACGATGACACCACCATCAGCAATCTGCTCGTGCGTAATGATAGGCTTGTCAAGGAAAACGCCATTGACCTGAACAGACTTGATATATGGGAGCTTCGGCCCACCATGGGATATGATCTGGAGTTTCTTAGACTCAGTGCTGCCAGGACGGGGAGGTAGATCAATTTCAACGCGGTTGAAAAGGGGCCTATTGGCGTGTGTGGAATAGCGATGAATAAGGATGGATCAGGGAGCGGCCACAGGGGGAGGGGACGTACGATCCAATGACGTATTCTCCAGAAACAGGGTTGACAGGGTAAAAGCCAAGAGCGGAAAAGAGGTACCATGCGCTCATCTGACCGCAATCCTCGTTCTGCGCAAGTGGTTATAGATAGAATTGTGACGAGACCCGGTAGAACTTACACCTGAAAGACCGGTGGGGGTGTTGTCATTGTTGGCGCGCGCGATCTCGCGTACTCGTTCTTGGGTCTTCCACGCTGCTCCAGAAAGGGCATAGAGGTAGGGAATATGATGGGAGGGCTACAGGTGCGAATGAGCGACGTTTTGAAGGCTAACATATGGCGGAACCCACTTCGTTGGTATGATCGTTGTGTCCGCCATTGAAGTGGTTTTCGAGACTCTTTACAAACCCAATCTTGCCACCACGTTTCTCGATGAGTTGAGGAATGTCATGGACAACATCAAACGAGTATGCCCACTTGTCACCTGGTAACCAGTCCCTCAGATCATGCAGAATGACGTCATTGGAGGATCCGCATACCTTCAGTCCATCCACGGTCTTCGCCAGCCCAGCTACCGTCTGCGTTTCTTGCTTCAAAGAAACCAGTCTTCTCATTCCAGAGAGTGAATGGAGCACGCTTGGAGCGTTCAAGGAGGAAGTCAGCTTCGGGTTTGCCAAGTTCCTTCGCAAGTACGTAGGCGGCATAGTCATCATCTAGTCAAGTTAAACCATGGATACCCCTATGCGATAGACGTAACAGACTCACACGCATAGTCAAGCGTTCGCGAGGCACTCTCGGAATGAAGGTCATCAGCGACCCAGCCCTTTCCTTCGACATTGTATGAAGATGAGAGACCGGCTCGGACTTCGTAATCAACATTCTGCGGAAGGGGATAAGGGTCTATGTGTGTATGATAAAGATTTAAGGGGTTACCTACCTCTTGACGGTCGTCGTACTGAGTAGTGGCGTCATCCTTAGGAGCAACAGTCGCGTCCTTCAACACAGCCGTCCACGCAAGTTCACGGTCAAAGCCAGTAACACCCTTCTTAACTGCCTCGGCGATGAGCGAATCAGCATGAGTGCCAACCATAATATTGGTCTCAACAATATTTTTCCACATTGGTAGCCAACCGCTCTGAGGACTACAAGTGAGCAAAGCGGGTCAACACGAACCAAGGAAAGTACGTACCTGCTTGTAATCCTCCAACATTGAGTTGATGAAACCGGGAATGCGTTCAGGCGAGAAGAGAATCTGCCATGCCCATGCGGCGCGGAAGGTATCCCAGATCGAATACCCAGTATACGACTCCTCACCCTCTTTCAGATCATGGACCCTCCCATCATAACCAGACCAGTACCGCCCGTGCTCGTGTTGTTCACTTGGGTACTGAAGTGTACGAGCGACAGCAGTGTAGAAGATTTCCTTCTCAATGTCTGTTGCGCCATGCACCTGGAACCTATCGAGCTTCTCCGCCCATTGCTTCCTAACACTGGCAGCCGTGTGTTCTAAGGTACCAATCATCAGTCCATACTCGTCATTAAGCTCGGGGTTAACATCGGGGACTTCGAGATCAATATTCTTCCTAGCTTGATCAATCGATATGAAGGAAGTGCCGACGCGGACAGTGATCAACGCAAACTTTGCAGTGGAGGAAGGGGGGAAGAACGCATAGGCACCGAGGGGCCCACCAGTTGCGTGACCGACACCGCGGAGGACTTGTCCCTCCTTGATGACACCATGCCAAGCAAACTTTGTGTTGAACCGTGCGCAGAAGAAGCCGTGGAAGCCAGAAGCAGGTTCGCGACCAGAAACGGGGGTGATGATGTCGTCCTGACGTTCGGACGAGAAACCACAGATTTCGTTATGCTCGGGGGAAATAGTAACAAACCCGGTGGGCTGAGTCCTGTTCGCCGGGTTGGAGCCCCGAACCGAAGGACGCGCGACGTCGATGTAGATGTAGGGAGAGTCGATCGAGTTGTGAATGTCGAAACGAATTCGGAAGTGACCGACGCGTGAAGCTGACTGAAACGGTTAGGATCTCGACGATAACGCCTGAACAAATGACTGACTGGAAGACTGTTCGACTAGAATATGACCATTCTTGTTGTCTGACAGTTCGATGGCGTAATAAGAGGGGCTGATGATTTCTTCTCCTGGAACGCGGAATGACGGGTCGAATGGAAGGCCACGTTTATCGAACTCCCACTCGATGCCTGCGGCGTTGCCCTCCAGTGCAACACCGGGAACGATGGCAACACTTCCACTTTCGCCCATCCAGATTGCTGGCTGACGAGTGGCCTGGAAGCCATGGATCTTCTTGTGCGTTACATTGTACGGTGTCGCTGACACGTAGTTTTCTTGCGTTTGTGCGACCCAGCGGGTCATGGCGAAAGGAGGGCCTGTAGATGGGATCATACCGCCCGAACCGTTGGGGGTATCGCCACCATTACCTATTAGACTTTGGACCAGTTAATCGCGATACAGCAGGGAGGGGAATGCATGACCTACAGGTTAACATGATCCACGGCCTCACTCGCTGGGATGCGGTGCTGAGGGAAGGGTAGAAAACGGCCGGTGGATGTTTGGCTTGGCGCAAACTTGTATGCTTCTGTGAGAGAGGTAAGGAGAGCACCAAGGAGAATTATTTTGGCTACCATGACTGCCTGTACATCGACGAGGAGGCTGGGTCCAACGACAATGACATACTGCAATTAATCCAAGTCCGGCTAAATTCCGGTCCGTGGTCGGGTTGAACTCGGTGCCTCTGTCGCAGTCACATGACTTCCCCACATCCCTCGAATTTCCTCCCTATCTCTTTGGTTGCTTCACTTGTCGTATATTGCGAACGCGACTGTGCAGTCTAGTCTTCGAAAATGTGATCTTCCTTGGACGTATCTCCATTCCCAAAATTTCCTCCGTGAGGTCTCCAATTCCCTCATTCTGCCACGCCTCGGCCACGTCACCAGTTTCTCGAAAAACCCGTCGCATCAATCCTGGAAATTCTTAGACTTGGTTTCTGCTTTCTGGAGCCCGTGATGAAGTGTCTTTCTCACACGCTTATGTCCCGAGCAACAGAAACATTTAAGCTTTGTACACTTCGCTTCTCGCCAATCCTGCCCGTGTCGTGGTACCTCATGACAATGGAGCTCGCAGTGGTACAGGAATAAATGGCCGCAAGCGGCTCTTTAGTTAACTATTTAGACAATCACACCAAGGTCGGAGCAAAGGCGAACATGTAACCGCTAGTTAGTTCTTCCCTTTCAACCACTTCCCGAGACCCAACCCGGAATAGATCTTATCCAAACCCTGAGGAAGCCCGTGATCAGACAAACCAGCGGGAAATCATGCCTAGGACTTACGGTAGCCGCGACAATGCCCTTCAGGAGACTGTCAAGTCCAAGACCGCTCAACTAATGACAATAAGTCCTGTCGTTTTTTCGACCTTGGAACGTAAGACTTACGAGTCTGCCTAACAGGTTGAGGACACCGGCCAAGAGCAACGCCACTCCGCCCACGATTTGTGTTAGAGGTTCTACATATAACCGATATCATTAGAACCGAACATGAGCTCAGAATAGGCAATTGGCACTTACGGCCCAATGCGTCAAGCAAGGGACCAAGATCCTTCTTCGCCTTGGGGAACGCATCAAGTTTGTCCCTGGCCCAGTCAATGGTTCCCTGAACCTCTTCGATCATCTACCCTACCGTGAGCACCAACTCGTTCGCGTTCCAGCAGGATGATAGGGAGGCTTACCACTTTCAAAGCTTCAGCAAGACGTTGTTCCTGAGGTGTGGCCTGATGATCAGCCAAATTTCGCTTCGCTTTGTTCGTAAGACGGTGATCAGGATCTGCACCCCGAATGGCCCCATTTGTTTCGTTGAGGATCTTCTCCGCTTGCTGGAGGAGAGGTTTGACTTGCTTCACGAGCTCGGCTTCATCACGATCTTCCTCTTTCTGTGCCTCGAAGTTCTCGATATGCTAACACAGCCCATCATCAGCCGACGTATCAAAAAAAATCGGACTGAGTATACTCACCTTCCGGATCATTCTACAGAGGGGAATGACCTGTTCGTTTGCATGCTCGATGAGAGCTGAGAGGCGTTCAGCAAGAGCACTGTCCTGCTCTTGTGCCTTGGGGTCATCCTGGTCCGTTGTATCAACTTGGGCCGTTGTATCAGCTTGGGCTTTTGGATCAACTTTCGTGTTCGTGGAAGGGTCGTTGTGAGTGGGTGTAGCCTGGGGAACTGGGGAATGAACTGAACCTTGGGGAACTGGAGAGTGAACTGCTTCGGACATTGTGAATGGAATACTTTGTGTAGCTGATTGGATTTGTCTGGTCTTCTTGTCAGTTTATATATCATTCGGCCATCTTTTTATTTTTTACTTTTTTGCTCTGCTTGACCAGCTTGGCTCGACTAGACTACACCGCCTACCGCCAAACGTACGTCATACTCAAAGACCCACTCTCGAACCACCACCGCCCTGCGGGGCGACATACGCATATTGTTTGTATAGAGTATATCCGACGATGGAGCTTATGAGCGCATGGCGTTGCTTTTTCTAACAATGTCCCGCGGGTATGATTTCAGCTCTCCGTACTGTACTGCAAAAATAATATTCCCCAAGGACAGCCAAACTATGTAAACTATGTAAGCGCCACAACGCAAAAATGAAGAATGTTCGGTTGTTCCATTTTAAGGTATCACAAGGCACAGACTGCACCAGTCTGCGCTATTCTTATGTTCTAGGGGACCGATGATGACGTTCTGCTCCACATGAACTTGTGACTATCTCCGTACCATTTTTGGAGAACCAACTCCTTACCGGGATTTGGATATGGCTTCACCAGGACTACCTGACATACTCATCCCACATAGCCTTGGCTTCAACTGTGGATCATGATCTTAGTCTCCACGTCACTGCATATGGAGACCTACGAGGCTCGGATATATAACTCAGATCGCCTGTCCACCTGCCCGCAAGTACCCCACCTGTTGAGTCATAAACACAGCACTTTGCAATGTCGTCGCCAAAACCCGCTTCCCGCTCCCAGTCTCGTGAACCCTCACAAGCCAGAGGAAATGGCCCACAACGCCAGCCCGAGCGCGGGCGTAGCCGCAGTCGCCGCGATCCGTCTCTTGCCAGCACCATAAGCAGCAGCTCCGAAGAGGAACCTCAACCCCGCAACAGCCGCAAGCGCCGTAACAAAAAGCGCGGATCTGGTCTCCCCGCCATTGAAGAAGTCGGGAGTACAGGAAGAGAGGTTGCCAATACGGCCAAGGGTGCTGTTAATCAGGTTGGTCAAACAGCAGGACAGGTTGTTGGAGGCGGGGGCCGCGATGACGAAAAGGGTTCGGATAAGCCGTTGAAACTGAGATTGGATTTGAACCTGGACGCGGATATCAGGTTGACGGCCAAGGTTCATGGAGACGTGACACTTTCATTGCTGTAAGTACACCCATTTCGCTTTCATTTCCCCGGGCGGAGAATACTCAAACTGAGACAAGGCGCTGAAACAGTTAAACCTGGATTAGAATGCTTTGAGCCATTTCTCGCTCATATACATTTCCAATGGTACAACCCGCAGAGGATTTTCCTTTTATTTTACTTTGAACAGGATTCTTGGTGTTTTGTAATACCTGAGTTTGCGATTTTTATTCTTTCCGGATACGTTTGGATGGCCTGCCCTATGGATCTTATGTTATTTAAACAATTCATTTATCTATACCAGAGATAACTTGGCTGCCTTTGACATCGTGTCGTTCAAGTGTCTCGAACACATCCTTGTCATCGACTTCCCTGAGCCCAGGCGGGGGCCAGATGAAGTTCAACGCAAACCAAACCGCTCCGCTGATGAAAAGACCAAGGAACCAGGACATGTAATAGACATTCCTTGCAGTAGTTCAGTGTCAGCAAGTGCTTAGAGCACGACGAGGAGGGGTAAGATGCTTACATCCACGTCATGTTCACTTTAACCACTGTTGGGCTAATCGAAGCAGCGAACCCTGGCAAGTTTGGAAACACACCCTTGAAACTTAACGTGAGCACATCTTGGCGTCACAAAGAAGTCTTGGGCATACAAGAATCCAGGCAATTGGTGCCCTCCAGTTGACTCCGTGCCAAAACCTGAAGTTGGTGTCAACCTATATAGAGTTTGGAGGCGATGATTTGGCGTACCAATAATCGCTGGAGGCGCTTGGAATGAACAGATGCTCAATTTTCATGCGTCGCTGCCTCACGATGTGATACTCGGTCTACGACGATGGCCGAGTTCTATGTTCCTCTGAGCAAGATGGGAAGCATGAGACTCACGAGCATGATTCCAGTTAGAGGGCCAAGAAAGACCGCATATCCAGAGAGTGCCGTTATGAAGCTGTTTGGACTCTATACATGTCTCAAATGAGGAGTGACGAAGCGGGACATTGAACCATGAAACTTACGTTCAGGATCCTCCATGGCTGGATGAGAATGCCAATGATCGCTATAACAAATGAACCTCGCCGTATGTTGACATAGCTAAATAACGTGAGCGAATCACGGTGAGCAAGGACATTGAAGTTCGTGTCTATTACCGTGGCAGGAGCGCAGAAAGATCGATTCCACCAACAACGGCGCTTCCTACGATCTTCGTTGCCTCGTCAGAGGCAGATTGCGCTCAATGAGCCTGAACTTACTGTTGAACAAAGCGAAGACAGGAAGAATGCAAAGCCACCAAAGAACACAGCTGCCCTCGCTCCTTTCCCTTCGTGTTTCTGGATTGCATACAGCAGATCATAGAGCTTCCTACCGATACTTGTCAGACATTGAAGCAGGGGAAGAGTGGGTTGCGAACAAACCAGAGAAGTGGCTCGTCTGGATAGAAACCACGCGCACATGAAGTCGTGACTATCCCTAAAATATTCGCAGATAGGAAGCAGATGGGGACAACGAAGATCTGTCCCCAAATCTGATCGTTCGGGCGCTTCGCGTATCGAGTAAAGTCTACAAAAGATATCGTTAGCGATAGGTAACCATTCTGAAGATAACGTACCACTTTGGTATAGGATCCCACTTGACCAAGAGCCTATACCCCTCGTCGTCATCCACATCATCGTCCAATTGATTTCAGACCCGGAAAGCTCAGTGTCGAATGTATCATCGGGGTCATTCCACAGGGGTCCAACGTTTCCTTCTTTCACGAGTGCCCATATGAAAATCACGAAAACTGCGATTGTCACGATCACTGAAGAAAATAGTGCTGGTAGGTGGTACCTGGATATGTCATTGTTAAGGTTCGACAACCACAGCCAACCGTGATGGAACTGACCGTTCAGGCTTGAGGAGAATCAATGGTAGCCCGATTACCCAAAATATTACGAAAGATACTAACGAACTGTTGAACCGACTTTCCTGTTCCTAGATGGCGCACCGGAAACCTACCGAATTCGTTAGTCTTCATAGCTGCGCTTGCTGGGAAATGGTTCTTCATCTGGTGAAAACTCGCTACCACCAAGCTCTGGAAACTTGGAAAATAGAGTGAGCGGGAGGCACTCACGCCAAATTGCTCCTATCATAATCTTCACCATTTGTCCTCCATACCACCCATCAACGCCAAACCAGCAGCATGCCAAAATGACACGATTTATCACCACAAACCATGATCCTCTGCTATACACATGTTCAGCCAAGAGAATCCCAAGAACAGTGTGGTAACGGGATGAGACGTACATTCCCCAACAAGTTCGGTTGATAATAGCCTAGAGGTTGAGGGATTGATAGTGTATGTCTGCAAAACGGCAAATCACACGCACGAATGGAATGTGCCACGTACTTCCCGGTTGTCCGCTGATGACCATGCCAAGGGCAATGCTGATCATGAGCCAGGTGTGAGTCAAGAGCCATTGAAAAGGTGGACGTCAGTGGAGACCTACACTATGTTGCTAACGGCACAGACTGTAAGGGAGATTGAAATATTAGAGAACCATGTACGATAGGCAAATAACAACGCTGTCAGGGCATACCAGCAATTGCTTGGCCAACCGTAAGCCCAGCGGCCACTACGACCGATGTTGTAAGCAAATACTTCCTCCAATACGTTCTTTAAGGCTCACACGCTGTCGATGCTCCGGACCATGAACCAAGGCTGATGCCTGGAGAGCGGGATAAACACAGAACATGATAATAGATACGACTGACACATACCCACGGAAAGCCAGAAGTATACAAACGTTCTCTTCGTCCATGTTCTGCGCGCTGGGGGTAAAGGAAGAACATCCTCGTTCTGATACGGCGTCGCCGTTGTAGAAACCTTCCGAAGATCGCCTTAGTCGTTCATTTCGCAGGTTACAGATACCTGGCGTGTGCTTACCTGCAATGATAGCATAGCAAATTTCCAGAGAAAGAAAGTGGTGTCGAACTCTTCGGTACCTTTAAAAGATCTTTCTTAATACTTAATATATCATCTGATCATTATCAAGAACGGCCTGCTATGTAGCATCGTAATACCTGGTTCTGACTCACGTCACGAATTCGCCCTCCTGCTCCTAGCCTCAGATAGGAATTGATGCATCAAAGACTCTTCGCGGAAGTTTGGGGGTTAATGCGGCAATGAGGTCATCGGGCATGACTGCTCCTGCCCGACCAGGGATACGAGAATGAATAATCGTAACTTGAGGGTTATTAGCTGATGAAGGGACATCAATTTCAACTGTAAGGGCGGGGACCAAGGATTATAAGGTCGCTGAATGCTGTGTGTAATCCTCAGAAATTAGCTGTTTCATCATTCGGGTTTGCTGGTCGCAGGTGGTAGCTATGGTATTGGAGGGGTGTTATTCAAAATACGAAGTCAAAACATGCTAAGGCTAACCCCTCGGTTGCCTGGATCTGGTGCTGGTCCCATCCAGGTGTGTTGGAGGTTCCAGAAGCTGTAGGGATATCTTTCCCATCCACTCTCTCAAAAATGGTGGTGACCAAAATAGCACCGAGAAGGAGCCATCTGATCGCAATATTCAAGAACCCAAGGAACAAGGACTTGTGGTAGATATGGCTACGACAGCAGAAAATTTGTCGCTGGTTGCCGACTAAAGCTTACTTCCACGGCGAATTGACGCGAAAGGACGCAGAAGTGACAAAAGTGATGAAATCGGGATGCTGAAACGTCACCTTTGCAACTCACAGTAACTGAGGAACCATGGCAAAGAGTGGTTGAGAAGCTAAGGGGCTAGGTGTGAGTGGATGTGATGTTTTGACTAGGAAACTCCTCGGGATGTATTACTCCGCCCAACATCTACGATTATCAAGAAGGCGAAATACGGGGTTGGGATTTGGTTCGTAATCCCGAGAGCGGGCATCAGAGGATAGTGCAGCCAAAAATAGTAGTAATGAGCTATGTGCAGTGTGGTATACGAGTGAGAAAGCATATTGGCGATGTATGGAACGCGTATTAAAGAACTTTCGCGGATTGACGACGGTTTCAATGATTCGATGACCGCTAATCTAAGGCATACAGTGATATAACTAGGGATTACTGTATCCCCAAGTTGGCCTTGCGTTCCGGGAGGACAAACCACGACAGTAAAGCTGCTGGGTACGCCGCCAACCCTATCGCGAGACACAGATAGTTGCGAAAGCAAGAAATGTGGGCTCGGCGGAGAAAACCACTACCCCGGTATCGTTCCCTCATAAGACATTCACGGGGGGATGGCCTGCGCGGGTACGTCTCCTGGGGATGCCAAAAATACTCGGACCAAGGGGAAAGACGGTGATAATGGAAATTCATGACCCCCACGTATGGAGAGAGGGCTTCGAGATATACAGTCAAGGATGGATACGTGGGATTACAACCACACTAAGTATTTTAAACGGTGCCAAAGCAATGGTAGCTCACTGGTTAGGTACCAGGAGGAATGCTAGGAGCGACATTCTCCAGAAAATTGGGGTACCCAGTTTGTTGGTCTCCGCGTCCTGGGAGAAATCGCGTTACCTGTTACAGCAGTCGGTTAGAAGGATGTCAATGGTAACGCATTCATGCGACCGTGTGAATGAGATTCACATACACCATAATATACCAACTTGACAGCGGTCTTCTAACCCTCGAACATCCTCCTACACCCCAATAATAGGGAACGATTCAATAGGAACTATGAACCGAGTCCGCGGCTAATGTTGTCCTTGGCAAACTAATATACCACGTTGAAGGTTTACAAGAGAACTCACAACTCCAGTTCGTGCAGTACACAACCGCTCGAGGTGAAAGCTGAGCCGAAAAGAAGTTGAGGCTGGCAGAGCAAAATGAGGAAAGAGACAGTTAAGATGGAATATGCCACCGTCCTCGGGACTCTTAGTCGACAGCAAGACGAGGCGTGATTCTGTCGGTGAAGTGAGCTACTTTCTTTAATGCGAGGCGCACAAAAACTGCCCACATGAAGGTGCTAATTGCTCAAACTGCGGACTGGAAAGGTGGGGTTCATTCACGGGTGACCAAAAGCTTCTTGTCACTGTGCCATAACGGCCTGCCTGAAAGTCAAACCGGCAGTCGGTTCGTCTGTTGTAATACCAGCTCCACTCAATTCAGTGAGGGATCTGTGAGTGGTACGGTAGATGCTGTTAGCTACTCAACAAGCTGACAGCTGACCAAACCCCTCAGGACTTGAAGTCAGTAAGGAGATGGATTGGAGATAGAATGTTGATAGAAGCCAGGGGACACGAAGGTACTTCTTAACGGAGCCTTCTGCTTTTGAGAGAGGTAGTGAGACGTTACCATTTGAAATAGTGTTGTTGCGGGGGAGTTCTGGGAGAGTCAATGGCGCATCGGATTTATCAACGCCGTCATATCTCCCTTTGAGGGACGTCAGGCAAGCAGGGGTACAGGAAGTTCATTGGAGGGACAACTCAAATCGATGTTCACGTGATGTGTACCCTAGGCGAGGCAGGCACTAATACAACGCTGTTCACTTGTATAATTCTCAACACAATGAGCATATAAACAATGCAAGGTGCCCCGAACAGAGCTTGTGGATAGCAGACTTGAACGAGAAATATTTGAGAGGAGTTCGCAAATGGTTCTCCGTGCCTCGTCTTCGGAAGTTGCCATTTGTCTTGTTCTACTCCAGGTTAGCCTCACCTGACTTTGACACTAGCGCCAACATTTCATTCAAAAGATTGGTCTCGGAATAGAAAGAGCCGTGTGGAATACATTGCACCTGAAGTTTTAGGCGATATCGTCCATTTGTTGTCCTCTACCACCCCCTCACCACTTTATTCCTCTTCTTGAGCCGCTTCCTGACGATATCATGGCTGCTTTGGACCCTTGGGAGCTCACGGCTGTGGCTGGTACTCTCTTGATAGCCGCATATCTGTACCGCAACCGCCACCCAAACCCGCATCCCCTCCCACCTGGCCCAAGAAGATTGCCCATTGTTGGGAACCTGTTTGATATACCAGCCACGTACGCATGGAAGGTGTATGCTGAATGGGGTAAGAAGTACAGTGAGTGCTCCCCCCCAGATTTGTTGTGTCGCAATATATCGATCTGTCGAAGACTCAGATATCTTGTACTTGAACGCCGTTGGCAAGTCGATTGTGATACTCAACTCATATGATGACGCCAAAGAGCTGTTGGAAAAAAGATCCATGATATACTCGAGTCGGTGCGCATTCATGACCCTTCACTTGGGGTGATTGTGACTCCAAGGAACTCATAGACCGGTGTCCGTTATGCTGTCTGAGCTGTAGGTTGAATAACCTCTACTAAAGAGCTTATTCTGACCCGTCCCAGGTCTGGATTTGGATTCCAGTTCGGCCTCATGCCTTATGGTGAGCCATGGCGAGTCCGTCGTCGCCTCTTCAACAAGTACTTCAACAACGCCCTCGACCACCAAGTTCACCAAGTCAAATACATACACCGCTTTCTTCATCAACTCTTGGAGCGCCCCGCAGACTTGATGAAACTGATGCAACAGTAAGACTTCTTTTCTCTCCAGGGAAAGGTGTGTCCTCAAGAATAGATGATACGCACAGCATGGTCGGCTCCGTTACACTTTCAACAACATACGGCATAGACATTTTTGAAGAAGATGATCCAAACATGCAGACTGCCCGCCGTGCCCAGAGGATTATCGGAGAATCGTTGGCGGCTGGTTCAAAGCTCGTTGATATGTTGCCCTTGTTGAAACACCTTCCGGCTTGGTTCCCAGGTGCTTCTTTTCAGAAAATAGCAGCCGAGTCGCGCCTACATGTGCATAGCCTAAGAGAGGGAATTTTCCAGCAGGCCCATCAAAAATGGGTGAGTGTCTCTCGCGCATAGGTCCCCGGTCAAACTTCACACTTCCTCATCTCTGGCTACAGTCAACACGTGCATCCTCGAACACTTCTTTCACCTCATTATGCTTGGAGAGCTGCCATAACAAGGACGACGAGGAGCAAATGACCCTCTTCAAGGACGTGGCAGGCATCGTGTACCTAGGTTAGTCCACATCCCTGCCCCAATCTGCGTTACTAATGTAAAACAAAAGCTGCTTCGGATACAACAACGGCTGCTCTGGAGACATTTATTCTTGCAATGGTCTGCTTCCCTGACGTACAAAAACGTGCGCAACAAGAATTAGATCGCGTACTGGAGGGTGATAGGTTACCAAACCTCGCGGATATGCCCATGTTACCCTATATATCCGCCCTCGTAAAGGAGGTGTTTCGGTAAGAGTCACCTTATGTTTCACAATCACCAGCTGAGCCAATTTCGATACAAGTTGGCAATCTATCGTCCCGGGAGGTCAGGTTGGCGCATCTTCATCCCGAATCACTTGCTGACTGTACTGCCAGGTGTCGCCCACAAGTCCACATCACCCGATGTCTATAAAGGTTATTACATTCCAAAAGATAGTATCATTATTTTCAACGAATGGTAATCGCAATTCTTCCTCCTCCTCCGGCTTGAGACTCATCCGCGAGCAAGGGCTATGCTCAATGATGAACGCAAATACCCAAATCCGCAGGAATTCCAACCTGAAAGATATCTCACAGCAGATGGCCAACTGAAGGCAAAAGATGATATTCGAGATCCAACCGATATCGCATTCGGCTTCGGACGCAGGTAGATTGCCTGATTACATTCTTCGTGATTGATGTGCTTATTCAAGTTAGGATCTGCCCAGGGGCTAATGTCGCGTTGTCCTTCACGTGGTTGGTAGCTGCATCGCTTCTGACAGTATTCGATATCGAGAAGGCACTGGACTCCAATGGTCGGCCAATCGAACCTACACGAGAATATACTTCGGAGGCTGTTTCGTAAGAGTCTCAGTTTCCTAGTCGATAAACATCTGGCTGATTCTGACCGGGTGTTAGACATCCTCTGCCCTTTGCCTGCTCCATTAAACCTCGCTCTAAGGATGCTGTGATGCTTGTTCGCGAAGTTATGGAAATAGTCAATAATGGCGAGTAAACTACTTGTACAACCCCTCTATACTTGTCCTTATATGCTGTGTTTTGATAAAACGATATGAAGACCTACTTCACTTCGTTCGAATGAGTGCCCACGAGGCACCGTCCTTTTGGCATGCAATTCAGATTGGAGCCTGATAGGGTGTTGGGCATGCCGTGACTTTATCTCATCTCGGGTTCTGTAACCACCTGCACTTGCTAATCATTTACTGGAGCACTAGCCTTGAATCTCCCTAGAATGGTCATGAAAAGATTGTCAGAGATGTGTGTTTCATTAACAGCGGTTGTTGCTCGATTTGATTTGAACGATGACTCTTCGGGGTGCTGTCAAGCTCGGAATGGAAGGCCTATACGGGACGAAGGAAGGAACAGCGTGCATCCTTTTCCACACGATGGAATCATAATCAGATTGGGGTACCTCTTGTCCAAATGCACCCGACAAGTCAGTTGTCGTCCTCAGCAAGTTTAAAGTGGCCAAGGCCTGGTGGAATGGTGATAGGCAATATATTCAATTTGGTGTATGAGTCCATCACGTCGTCATCGTCATTTGAGCTCGATAGGTTACAGACCAATAGGCATGACGAAACTTAATCAGTGCTCTTCCTGGAGCCTCACCACGATCCGCACAACTCAGTTATGGTATCCATATTGGTCTAATGTACATAGTATGGGGAGCTATGCTATATCCATCGTCGACATCTCAAAGAGATTAACACTACTGTCCATTAAGCCCGGAAGTCAGCTTTGCCCGTCGCATCCCCTGTCGGCTTCCGATGACCCCACAAATACCAGAAACTAGCGTAACCTAACCTCTACTCGGTGTTGAGGTGTTTGTTGACAACATGGATTAATTCTATTGCATTCCTAGTCGCGGGTAGATATCCTTCCCCTCAGAGTGATCCAAACATCCAGGTTGCAGATCTAATTGGCGAAATGGGTATAACACTATCACTCGACATGTTTCCTGTGCTTGAGCACTTTCCCACTCGTTTTCTGGGCCTGCGTTTTACATAAACCGTAGCCAAGCGTTCTTCGGTCCGAAAGCCTAGCCAGGAATACAAGGAATGGGTCATATTTATATTGGCCGATGGTCATGCTATAGAATTACGCGATCATACAATTCATCAGCTACACCCTCCTGGAGCATCACCGGATGTCTCAGACATCAGTTCACTTCATCTTTATGCTTTTCCCATTTCTGCAGGCCATCTCTTACGTCCATTGAGCGCATTGAATAGAAGATGTGACACCTTAGAATTCTTTGTTAGGTCGGGTATGGAGAGACGTAGCCGATGCTCACGTTGGGTACCACTTTTTCTTTTCCTCCATAGTTTGAAAATTGATCAACGTAGGAAATATCAAGAGCATGTTCCGTCCCTCATCCATAATTGGGGTACGACAATTAGCGCAGGAGACTTTGCAAGGCAACAAATATTCTTGTGTCTTCTCCGCCGGATGCCAGTATATGAGTTGATCCCTTCCTTTCTTAAACCGCATGTCGGTCTTGTGGATTATGGCCGCCTAATTCTCATTAGTCGAATTCTTCTAGAAGAATGAGGCAAAAGTCATACCCATTGAAATGGTGCCCCATGCAATCGCTGACAGGTCGGGCAGTGACAGAACTTTGCGTCGAGAGGCTTCTCACGGGAAATCTCGCACTCAACTCTTCCGCAAAAACAAGACCCTGTGTAAACCACATGGAACGGCTGATTTGGGTGGCCGAGTGAGTAAGGTGGGCGGTCCATTCGGTTACGGTGCACTTGGTCTTTGATTGGGAGTGGAACGTCACGGGCATTGTGAGAATTTCGTTCTGGTGACAGATGGGCTATATGAGAATCGCCGGACATTAGACTGGAAGATAGAATTCGGTTTGACTGCTACGCCAACTTTTCGCTAAAGAGCGCCCGGAATGTGCGGAATGTGAGGAGAGAGGACTGACTGACATCATGATGGAACATAGGGGTAGGATTGATGATCTATGACGAATATGTGATATATGCATATGATGCCTTGTTCCCTGGTATGGCACTCACAGGCTTTATGATAGGAAGCTCTTCCTCAGCTGACTTTTCCCAGGGAGAAGATGGTCTCGTTCACTTGCTGCGGATGAACCGCCTCTTTCCCCTTCCAATGCGATGGCTTTCGAGTGCTCCGATTGCAAGCGCAGATTTTCCTCTTCCCAGGGGCTGCAACAGCATTGCAGAGCAAACGGCCACCGCCAATACGAATGTTTGTGGTGCAAGTGTTCTTTTGCAAAGGGGAAACATCTGATCAAAGTAGGTATTGTATGGATCCTACCAAGCGCAATCCCTCACCTACACCCTAAATGATAGCATATCTACGGTACACACAACGTAGAGACATGCCATACGGAGCCCCTAGTCAACCACAAGGTGCTTGATCAGGCAAGTATATTTCTCGGTATCCGTTTACCGAGGCCCATTGATGCTAGTCGATCCAGCATTTGGAACGTTACATTGCCAAGGAAAGAACCGAATCAATCGACGAAGATGCTCTGCCGTATACTCAGGAGTTACTCGATGAGGAGGAGGATACTTATTGTGTCCAGTGCAATAAATTTTTCTTGGATAATATTGGGTTTAAGCACCATCTGGAGTCGATACACCACTGGTGCTTCACCTGCTCACGTGGCTTCGATAGTCCCTTGAAACTCGCACAAGTACGCCTTTACACTCTATTCCAGAACGTTCCCACTCAAACCCCCGGCATAACAGCACCATAGGTCCCCCGTGCATGATGGCGTTCGAAACTTCAAGTGCCCCTTCTGCAACATTGCCCTCAAGACCACATCTGCTATGGTTATACACCTAGAGGGCGATTGTCCCGACATGGTGTATCCGACGGTGACGAAACACGAGCTCACGAAGCCGCGCATTGAAGTAATACCTCGGATGAACCCCTCCTGTTCAGTCTGTGGT
Organism: Podaxis rugospora; assembly: GCA_018524415.1. Taxonomy (NCBI): domain Eukaryota; kingdom Fungi; phylum Basidiomycota; class Agaricomycetes; order Agaricales; family Agaricaceae; genus Podaxis; species Podaxis rugospora. The sequence continues at coordinate 34,554 of JAEUWL010000264.1, forward strand.
CGCGAGCTCGCGTTACTCACCCGCCCTCCCTTCAATATAAAGAAGCGCAAGTGCCATCTTTGTTGGAAGCGTTTCGAGACCCCTCAAGATCTCATAGCCCATATGAAGGAGACTCCAGAGCACCAAGGCCTTCTCTTTCGCTGCTTGAATTGTCAAACGATGTTCCAGAGAATTCGTCAAGTCCTCCGGGAGGTGAACATCAAAGACAAGCATATGAAGAAGGCAAAATCGCTGCTTATGCTGAATCGTCGGAGAAGTTGGGTATCGAGCGTGGGTGGGAATCTCATACAAATGTCTGAGCATCAGAATTAGTAAATCACGATTGGCTTGAAACCCCTACAGTATGAAATACAAAAATCCAGAGGAGTTATCGTTTCCAAAAATACAGAGGAGTTATCGTTTTTCCACAGCACGCAGCTAGAGTTCCTAAAGGGAAATAGATGAAAAATGGATTCGGATACGGGGAATCGAACCCCGGGCTATCGCGTGAGAGGCGACAATGTTAGCCACTACACCATATCCGACATTACGATGTCAGTATTACTTCATATCTATTCCTAAAACTATGAGTATGCTGTCTCGCCTATTAGGCAAAGATCGTAGGGCCCGTTATTGACCGACAAGCCAAACTATAAGGATCAGCTAGTCTGGAGAGTACTTAGGATGAGAAAAGCTGGCGTGATACGCCTTTCATTCTGGTAGGGTCTTTCGTGGGCATTCGGAGTGAAGAATCAGCAAGGGTGGGAGATGGAAGGGAAAGAACTTACACCACCGCCATAGGAAGCCTCCTCGGTTGGAGTGAAGTTGGTCAGGCTGGTTTTGTGACGAGGGCATCATGTTCTTATACTCTGAGGCTGGTGGATCTTTGACCCGTCACACCGCAGCCAAACCTTAGGCATCCCGGTGGTCGACTTTACTCAGGGGATGGTTCAGGTGCCGCAGGAACAGGGTTGTCTCAGATTATAAGAGATAAACGGCAGCTTGGGCCTCAAATCCCACTTCCAACCATCACATCGACAAGTAATCTGAGCTATCATACAAATGAATTTCGCTAAATATATTCGTCGGGTCCGGAAGGTGAGCGCCACCTATGTTATTGCAACGACAAACTATCCCTCCATTCTCTGCGATTAAAACGAGTACCGAGACTCAATTAGAAAGCACCTACTGTCCTGGGCGTAGGAATGATCTCTTTTCTTTTTTTTTTTTTTTTAAATCCATGTAGGAATGATCTCGGGCGCCAATAGTCACACAAAGATCGAGGCAGGCAGCCTCGCCCTGCGCAGGGCACATTGCATCCACCTCGCGCGCATCAGAAGTTGGGACAGCCATGGAACTCGTACCAGGGAATTCCAGCACAAGATACCCTCCTACAGACGTGAATCCATCTTGGTCATTTCACGTCCAGCACTCTCCGCTTATTACTCACTTCATATCGCGCTCGTAACTATGCCAGACATTGGCTTTCTGTGGCACGAATAGCTCTTCATCGTGTTACGGCTTCATTGGAAAAGACAAAACAAATGTAGGCCAACTCAATCGCCTGCACTCAACCATAGTGACTGGAGTTGTTGTTCCAATACTATGCTTTGATAACGATCCCATCCAAACAACTCCAGTCATTTCAAGAGAGAACACGACCGTATCAAGCGGATCCCGCGTGAATATGTTGATTAACATCGATTGCCACATATTATTCGCTTTTTTATTGTATGACACGGTCAAGTCAAAGGGCAAACAGCGCTAGAGTAATCATGCCACTGGGGAGATCATTGGGGGGCTTAATATAATTGGGAACACTTTACTTTTGGCGCAGGGGTCGCCATGTGCATATCCACGAGGAAATCACATCTGTGGCGTGCAATACCTGTCAAGGTCCGAGTTGGATGAGGATGAGACAGCTGGTGAATTAGACGCGTCATTCTTACATAGGCTAAACAGGGTACATATACTTATGATTACCTGCGTCATGGCCGGGGAAATATCGCAAATGGACGAGTCCGCCAAGTCCACTATTTGAGCTTCTTACGAGGCATCGCTCATGTTTTATTGCCTCCCTTCAGATGACATTCGGGGTCCATGTCATGTGAAATGATCAGCTAGCCCGCAGAAGCCGCGTTTCGATCGGTAAAAGCACCCATGCATGAGGATTGGTAAATACT
>JAEUWL010000265.1:0-36588 GCA_018524415.1 Podaxis rugospora
GTTCCCGAGGGGTGCAACACATAAGTTGAAGCCAAGGCCTCATCTATCCGGGTCCACAAATTGTCCGCTCCTGTCCGGAGTTTGCCTCCTTAACAGGAAGCTTCTTTCCTTCTAGAAAAAGGTAGGCTTTTCTGATGAGTCAAAATTCAATCTTTTTGACTCAGATAGGAAGAAATACTGCCAAAGAAGGTATAAGCATTATTACCTAGGAATGTCACAGAAATAGTAAAGTATAGAGGAGAAAATTTAATAGTCTGGAGATGTGTCACTTAGAATGGGGTTGGCAAACTACACCAGGTCACAGGATGAATGAGGGCTCCTCAATATTATTATATTCTGGAAATCTCTTACCTGGGAATGATCTCTGATCACTTTTCTTCCAATTAACATATCATATTCTAGCAAGATAAAAGTTCCAAACATACTTCCAAGCTTGCTACAAAATGGTTCCAGGACTATCATATTAATGTTCTGCCCTAGCCTGGCCAATCTCCAGATATAAATATAGTTGAGCATGTCTGGGATGAGCTAGACTACAGGGTCTGATCATGCTTACAGCATCTTTCAAACCTAGAGGAGCTATACTATACTACCCCACCATTTCGGTGCACCCAGGGGTTTCGGTATTCTGTAAATATCTTCTCACACGCTCAAGATTTTGGGCTAGTATTTTGCACAGCACCTAAGAACGCTATTCCTGGCATCCTCTATTTTTTTTTTTTTGAAATTTACAACTGAAGTAGAACGAGAATCGGTTTTGTGCCCATTGTCACGTCTTGCCAGACAATGCTGAGTCGGAGTATGAATACAGTGATCCCATCACATGTCGTACACATTGCATGGCACCCCTTTGTGCTCAACCCATTTCACTCCACTTTTGTCGCTCACTATGTCAATCATAGCAGTATTTACCATGCGAAAACGTGCTCATGAGGACCTGGAATATGAAGACCATATCCAGCAAGCTATTCAGTACTTGAACAACAATACCTATAAAACTGCTGCTGCTGCTGCCCGTGACTCAGGATCACATGCAGGACCCTCTTATGTGAACCGTCAAGCAGACTATCCATCTTACTTTTATTAGACTCATCTACTTAGGTTAGTTAGGTACTTGATGCAATGTGTCATTATTCCATCATCTGGGTTTCAGATGGCAGCCTTCGGCATGTGTGACAAAACCGTGACCACCAAAACCCCCGGGCACACCGAAATGGTGGGGTAGTATAGTAGATTGCCTTATAGGAGAAGTGGAAAGAGATCAATCAGAATTACATACAGCATTTTTACAAGTCCCTCCCACTTTGTGTGTTTACTCTCTCAAAGGTGAGGGGTTGATATGCTAAGTACTGAGTTTTCCTGATACTTTCTGAACAATTTATTGCATTGTTTTTGAGATATACTTTTCATACTTTTAATATCTCAGATTAATTGAAGCCTGTATGCTTTTTTTTAATAAAATTTCTCACCATATATTCATAGTATGTAATACATGCTATAAAGTAACTACATGTAGATTCTCAGATGAAGTTATGAGTGAGCTTTTGGTGTCATCAGGATCGACATTTTAGGGTCTGATGAAGTATAGGACTTGCCTTTTTATATGCCACTGTAGACAAACCTACTTACTTATAATTGAGTGGATGTGGTCAATAAACCCACAAAGTTGATCTTGATAGTGGCTGTGAACTATTCAACAAATGCTAATTTGCCTTTCAGTATTCAAATATTTGAAAAAGTTGGAAGTGAATAGAGTGAGTAAAATATTGAAATACATACTGTACTAATCATTCATGCTTTTGCTTCCTGGTATTCTTCTGCCACCCAATGCTCCTCAATCCACCTAAACTTGGTGACTGGATTGATAACTAAACAACATAAGTAAATTATTTTCATAGATGACTTATACATACTCATTGCAAGGTATAAATATGCATCTTTTGTGATTTCTTGACATGGTCTTCAATCTTCACTATACAAGTTAAGATAGCACACTATAACTATAGACAAATGATCTTGTAATTGTGTAACATTAAAAGGAGATCTTTGTAAGCAGGAAAGACAGCTAGCAAAGTTGGTACCTCCTCAATACAGAGGGTAGTTTGGAAAGCCTGTAGAACTTTGAGAATCCAGCAATGTTCTGCAAAACTTACAGCTTGATATCAATCAGGAGGTAGTAGTGAATATCTTTATATTTCACTTTATTGAAAACATCAATCTCCTGTAATAATGATTGAGCTCTGTTCAAAATAGCAATAAAAACACCTGTAGAGTAGAGTTCTAGTACCCAATCAACCATCAGGTATGTTAATGACTATTAGGTATCCATATCACATAGAAGCTGGACATTTCTGAGGTGTTCCATTAGGGAATAAACTTGATAAGTTCCCTTCCCTTCTGCAATTGTCATCTGAAGGTTCTTGCATTACTGTCTACTCATACAGCAGGAAGTAACTAGTGTCCAACATTTTACACCAACTTTATCACTCTCTCAAGTACTGCCTCACAATTCTAATTATTCTTATTCTCTTAGAAGTGCAATGGAATATCATCATCCTTAGCACAGGGCTTAACTGAGATAGCTCCTTCAGTGCTGTCTTTACTGCAATGTTGATAATATGGGGAGACATCTGTAAACATGTTAGAATACCCTCCAATACCATACCTTGTAGTACTTGCAAGCACTTACTGTACACAGTTACCTACAGCATCAAAAGGAATATAGAAATTCTTGAGAAGCAAGTTAAGGTCTTGCATCATTAATCTATAATTTAACATGGTATCAAGTATAACTATGCCAATTTGTAGGATAGGCATCAGTACTCTACATGAAGCAACTGTGTATAGCATGTACTTTGTGTGAAACTCTAAGCCCTTTCAAAACTGTAAGAAAATGATCTGCTAAATTCCCTTCTAAATAAATCCCTGATATATGTTGAAATGCAACAAGACAACTTCAAATGACAAGATTGCTATGGTTATCTTTATTTGCATAGTGAGCAGTGACAGCCATAAATGACTGAAGGTTTAGCTTGGTCCAAAGATCACTTATGAATGATATGTGACCATCAGAGTTCTACAACATACATTTTATGAGTAATATGGTATTGAGGTTATACACTATGTATCTATACCTGTAACTCAGCAACAAGCTTTTTTGTTATGACCTTTGTTATGCACTTAGGTTGCAACTAAGGCAAAGGCTTGAGGATGAGCAAAGAGGAAAGAATGAGTTAGTAAAGCATAAGGACTACAAGTGCTCTACCTAAGGTTTATATACTACTAGAGGGGCTAGCTAATAATAGATGAAACAAGGATGAGTAATAGTATAAGTTATGGCAAGTAAGTAGGTGAGTCAGAGTAGAGTTATCAAGGGGCTGACACAATATATGAAATACTATGCTAAGTCAGTGTGTTTAAATATAGATGAAACCCTCAGGATCATAACATTTTTCCACCTAATATAATATATACTCATCTCTTGATGAAATATAGTGAAGAATGACATAAAATTGTCAAATAGGAGAAGCTAAAGAGTTAAAACATGATACTGGACCAAAGTAGAACTGAAGCCCAAAGGATTCTAAGAATAGCTTGTGTGATGGAATGCTGTCAATAATCAGGTAAGTGTATTTAGTCTATTTGGCATTTAATAGCCTAATTAGTCTCTGAATATCATGGAAATACCAGAACTGTGCAATTTGATCCTATACCTTCATACTACTCTCAAGGATAGTGATATTCCAACTAGGAAGCAAGTAACAGAGCTTATCTTTGAGAAGTACCCATTCTATTGATGTTTGTCCAAACTGACCATGTTGGCCTATCACTGAAGTTAGTCTTGTAGTAATATACTGAGGTAACTCTGAACTCACAGTTGACACAGGTAGTAGCCTACAAAGAGTGTATTGGGTTTTACACAAGATTGTGGAGTATTACAAACCTTATTAGGAGGTTCTCTTGTGTCCAAATGTCTCATGAGATACTAGATATCAGTCAAAAGTTGCTTTGACTCCAAATTTTATAGCTTTTCATTATCAGGCTGTAGCTGGCAATTAGGTGTGGACAGATTGCTGGTGCTCCTTCTAGAAGTGATAGTAGGCTGACTCTTGGAACAGAAGTTGAAAATGAAACAGTCAGATTTTCTTCTGAGTTTGTGACAGGGTTTGGGATTGCATTCCCTGTTTCAGAGGTGCCTTTGTAGTGTGACCATCAATTAGTGCTGGTACTGGTGATCATTGAGTAGGAGAGTGGAATATATTGCTAAACTGTAGTGGGTGCTGTGTTGGTAATGGCATCTGATGCATTATCATCATAGGTAGAAAGAAGTGTACCAGAAGTGTGGATTGAGATAAAATGTGCTGTGATTTGGGAAGAAAGGTGGTGCATGTGTCCTATGGTTATATGCTTGCTGATGATATGACTAGACTGGTAGTATGTATATGAAACTGAGGTGTCCTGTTTTTTAATCCCTCTACATGGGCTGATGGGACAGAGTGATGAGGAATCTGAGCATATTGAGAGGTTCTGCATGAGGTGGTGAATGCATTGTGATCATTTAAGAGTCTCTCTGCAACAACAATTTCACATCTAGACCAGGCATGCTGTTCCCTGATTGCTTCCAGAGTCTACATTGCTCATCATTAGCAGGCTGTGTGGGTTCTAGGCATTTTTGAATGTGGGGTACCCTCACTAATACTTCCATCAACAATACTACTGAAGAGATAGGCTATGGTTCAACAAGTAAGAAAGGGTGTGATTGCTTCCATCAATCATGAGGCTTCAAAAACCTGAGTCTGAGGATCACGCGACTGAGTAGGCAGGATTGTCAAGAGTTAGATGTCAAGAGCACAAGTAACATCACCAGTTAGAGTGACGGAATCGAGACAAAGATAACCAGAAGAAGCAAGAGGCATATAGTGAAATCAGAGGAGATGGGGCCAAGGGGCTCAGTGGGCAGATTTAGATGGCAAGTGAGTGTATGTGTCAGAAAATGGGTCTCTGTTTTTTTTTCCAGTTTGAAGGATTTCTACCATACTTATACTATGGTATGATGTCTATGAGAATGTTGATATGAAATTTCTGTCTACACTGTACCACTCAAAATCTCTAGTATATGAAAATCAGAATGCTGTAAATGAATTAAAGGAGATTTTATTCTATTCCACTATGAAATCCCATTGATATGAAACACAAAGAAGTATGTTGAGGGAAAAGAGTGTGGTACTAGTGTGAGTATGTAGCTTGTGTGGAAAGAATAACGAGAAAGTTTACTATATTAAAGAAAAGAATACTGGTAGTGTGAAAGGCAGGAGCTAGTTTACTGAAGGCGCGAAGAGAGTCAGGTGCGGAGCGAGTGAACAGTCCGAGAACAACGTGGACGGCAGGGTGACATTAGCGACGGACTTGGTGTTGTGGGTCCATCTTTAGTGGGAGCGGGGATCAGGTGCCGTTTCATGTGCAACCGATCCACGATCTCCACACTACCATAATGCTTCTCCCCCCTCTCTGTCAGAGCTAGCCAAAGACATTTGAATACCAATATGAAAGAGCATGACAACTGAGACCAGAAAATAAAGCTCATGCGTTTCAATGGAACGCATGGGGAGATACAAGACCTTTGTAAGCGTCTGGTAAGGCTTATGGTCCCCCATGCATGGCGTTGTAAAATCTTATGCTTGTGGAAAAGCGCTCTCGAACCCGATTTCATAACGGATGAATGTGTGCGGTTCCGGCTCGAGCAGGAACTCGCTGATAATCGAACGTTAACTTTATTCAAGGTTCACTATAATATACATTCAACTACAAGTGGAAGCAGGCGTTAGGCAAGGTTCAGAGACACTGGTAGTAATAGTCTGAAATAAAAGTGCCATGAGCAATAAGGATAATGAGGCAGAATGATTATCATACCATTGATGACAGTGCACTTGTAAGGAGAGATGCATTGAGTGGGTCCAGTGTACCCAATACCACCGCACTGGCCATATTGCGCGACAGTGCCAGAGCTTTGAGTAGTGGTGGTCACAGGAGCACTTGTGGTGGTGGTGGTGGTGGTGGTCCGAGAAGCCGAAGTAGTAGTGGTCCCAGAACCCTAACAGTGGACATTAGGGTATTTTTGCAACCCGAATTAGGCGGGTGAGTAACTTACGGTACCCTCGCCGTAAAGAGGGGGTCCGGGAATGATATAGGTGGTCCTAGTGGACGTCAGAACATGAACAGTGCAGGATCATGGTGCCAAGGACTCACGAAGTCTGGGACTCACTGCTGTAGAGGTTCACAGTGACTGAGGGAAGGAAATGCTGAATCAAAGCCTCGTTGTTTTATGAATTGGTATATACACTTACGACCGGGGTCGCTGTTGGAATAGCCACCGGGGAAGGTGACCAGTTCGTCAGCAGTTGGTGCTCGGCTACCACCATCGACGATCTCAATCTGAGCGCATTCAGGATAGATTTGCTGGTGTGACATACTAGTCAGCGTCGCTCTTATCTCACACAAAGGAGTCAACCTACGGCAGGAAGCGAGTGTAGGGCGATAGTCTCGAAGCGGATCAAATATTGGCCGCTGGGCACGGAACTAGGGATGGTTGTGGTCCAGCTACAGTTCTGGGCAATCATCTTGCCAGCACCCCACTGGCCATTGCCCACGGTACCAGACAAGAGGCCAGCCTCGTCGATCTTGAACTGTGAGGGGGTGTAAGACATCAGCACAACGGGGCCGTGATATTGAGAGACGTACCCATTTGAGACTCTTGGCGTCGACACCAGTACAGGTACTTCCTGGGCATTGGGCTAGGTAAGTGAGCTGAGAACAAATGTCAGAAGCCGAATGGGTGATAAGGAAATAAATTATATACCATGGGACCGTACGGGTGTGGCCAGACCTGGTTCCAGTAGGCAGTAATGGGCGTGCCAGCAGAGACCTGGGCGGTGAGCTGGTTAGGACTGGATGTGCCATCGTCATTGCAAGCAACAGTCGAAGCGGTAGCATCCTGGATAGGGTCGCTTTCCCAGTGGTTAAGCCTCCATCCCGCAAGGGATTTTCTTGGTGTGCTTACTAGGTAGCCCAAGGGCGCTGGATAGTGGTCTGACCAGTGGGGCTATTGTATGGCTTCCAGCCATCGTACCACTGGCTATCCCAAGAGTAAGCGAGAACACCACCGTGGGCCTGGACTTGAACGGCGCCGAGCGCCAAAGCAAGGGAAATGAGAGCCAACATTTTAGAAGCTTATCTTCGAGTGAAGGATGACAGTGCATTCTCGTTCATAACCACTACCTTATATACTGGAACGATATCCATACCTGGAAGTCATAAAAACATTGCAACTGCTCATCTGGATGTTACCTCGTGGCTAACCTGGCTTCCCCCCGTGGAGAAATCATACCCGCGGTTCCTTAGAGCTTTTGACGTGTGCCTGGGATATCCTGGGATGTCGTCCATATGTACGCATACGGACTTTTGGAATCGACTCAACAAATATGAGAAGCGAAAGTTTGTCATCAGAACGCGCGCAAAATATTCGGAGACGACCCAGGAGCTGAAGGTCTCGTGAGGAAAGTTTGGAACAACACAAATCTAATAATAGGTCCTGCCGATCCATACGAAATGACACCGAGCTAGCTATCCATGAGAAAGCTCAAAGGGCTCTATTTGAGGGCCTAAAACGCGAGATTTGGCTTTCCAGGAACGTAACATTAGCGAGCACCCACCAAGACAACCATCATCGGGACATCTGATCGTCTCAAAGTTGTGTGGATCCAGATAATTCACTGTCAGCTACGTCGTGCACAGGGTAGTGTGTGGATTTAACGGACCTTACGGGGTTCATTGCATATAACAGCAAACGCCCTGTGGTAGATATTCAGGAAGTGACCCATCTCCAACAGACCGTAGTCATTCCTGTCTAAGTTTATTTTTATTTCCCGAGTCTAACTATACCAACCTAACACATGACATTACACCCCCAGAGCTGCGCGGGGAAAGAGACGCGACGCGACGTTTGTGGCAAGTGGGTCTGGTATTTATTTCTCAAGAACACGAGTAAACTAGTTCAGAATTATGGACTTGCATGACCAATAAGTAGATCAGAAGTTGATCCGAGGTTTGCCAGACGAGGAGGGTCAAGCATTCCCAAACGGATCAATCTCGTTATTAATATAATTTTGGTCGCGGCCAAATTTCCGAAGTCTGCTTACTGACATTGACAAGTAAACATGGACCCTCTCGGATATTGACAATCCTCTACCTTCGTCAGCATACATAGCGTCAGAGTGAAATCGCTCTGAAGAAGGCGTATAGAGAGGGCTTGGTAATGTGGTCAGGAACGTTCTGCATGTTTAATCGACTGACAGAGGAATCCAGTTTGCAGGCATCAGATACTGCGGGTCATGAAGCACACGGTGTATAGCCGATTTTCCTCGTAAGTTCCGAGGTTTCTTACCAGTAGGTGTATTTATGAAGCGACTGATGCCTTTCTATGATTGCTCAGATGATTGGCTGGTTCTTTCCGCATTCAGGAGAGGGCGAATTAAAGAACTAACTCTCTATATTTCACTCGGTGCGACAGCGACAGATGGCAAGCTATGCCAAAGGGTTACATCCAACGGAGGCGTAAGGAGCCGTGAGCAACCTGACGTACGAGTGAATATCGACGGGGCGGAGAGAGGACACTACCACATGGGTTGAGAATCCTGCCATGCTCATAGTATATTCTAAGCTGAATCCGTTCGTTCCCCTTCTTGGGCTTCTCCGAAGAACGGATAGTCAATGTATCCCATCGCCGCATTCGGTTGATCGCCAGGGGTGTAGAAGGTCTCGGGATCCGGCTTGTTTAAGGGGTGGCCATTTTGAAGTCGTATGGGAAGATCTGGCTACATATTCAGTTTGTGTTATCAATTCCGGAATAAGCAACTGTTGAATCAGTACCCACGTTTGCAAGAAAGAGTCGCCCAAATGCAACAAGGTCATCGTTCTCCTCCGCCGTTCTGATGGCCGATTCTCGGGTATGCCCTCCTGCTGAGATGAAGGTTTTCGGATGCCATATCTTGCGTAAAAAGTCAATGGACTTGTCAGCGTATTCAGCACTATCGATAGGCTCGATTACGTGGAGATAGCCGAAATTTGGGAAGCGTTCCTTCAACGTCTTGACTAGATATGAGAATTGTGGAATGGGATCTTCGACCTTCATATCTAGGACCTTGATGTCAGAAAACGATGGTGCTGACATCTTGGGATATGGTCACCGTGATAGAGGCCCCATGGGCTGAAACGGATTCCAGTCCTTTGCTCGCCAATAACATTGACAATAGCTTCCGCAATCGCCAGAGTAAATCTACAGCGGTTTTCTATGCTCCCGCCATACTCGTCTGTGCGCTGATTGCTGACTTCCTTGACAAACTGATCTGGGAGATACCCGTTGGCATTGTGGATTTCAACCGCATCGAATCCGGCTTCAATGGCATTTTTGGCGGCTTGAGCATACAGCTCGATGTACTCCTTGATCTCCAGTATGGTCAGCTCGCGGGGAGTCTCTGTGCGTTTTGATAGACGTATGGGTGAAGGTGCGACGTATTCAAAAGATGGATCTTCCTCATGCAACTGCTTTACGTTGGCTACTCTGCCCGAAGCCCCTACCTGGCAAACAATATACGAGCCATTCGCATGAACAGCATCGGTAATCTAATTTTCATAAGGTTAGTGATCCCCCCAAGTTCGACCCATGGGAGTGACATACCTCCTTCCATGCTTTGATCTGGTCCTTACTCCAGATCCCGGGAATGTTTAGTAATCCGCCAGCTTTCGCCGCAATAAAGGTGCCCTCTGCAATAATCAATGTACCCGGAGTGCTCGACCTCTGTGCGTAGTAGGTCTTGACCATAGGATTAATGGGAACATGAGAAAGGCGTGTAGCCCTGAAACGTGACATTGGACACATCACTACCCGATGTCTAAGAGCCATTTTGCCTATGTTGTAAGGCTGGAACAGTTTATGGGTATTGACAGTCATTGTGGATTATCGAGGGTGGGAGCAGAGATTCTATAGTTTGAACATTCGCCGTTTCAGTTTATAAAACGAGAAAAGTTTGCCAGTATTGTCCATCGGACCGGGAGTTGGAAGCCGATGGAGTGGCTGATCAATGAACCCTGGATGAGCGGGTTGCGCCTGTGGATGGAAAGATGAAGAGTGAGTAAGCACATACGAAGTGGTGGTGTCGCTCAGGGGTAGGGAGACATATCTCATAAGCGCTGGTTATCTTCTCATGGCTAGACATCTCTTGCATCCATAAAGAGGGGAATTGGTCAGAGTTGGTCAGGATTAGTCATGAGAGGGTTGTGCCTGTGGATATGAAGAGTGAGTAAGCACATGCGAGGGGTAGCAGGACCCCCGAAAATAGGGGGGAAACCCTGATCTGAGTTTGGAGGGTTTTATCCGTACAAAATTTCGAGATTTTTATCCGGAAAAAAAATCAGGGTTCCCTGGACACCCATGTTTATCCGGATTTTGCAACAGGGTCTGGGCGCTTGGGCGCCCATGGCTTTTTTCCCCCCGTCTACTGCGCTTTTGTGTAAGGGAATATGCGTTCAATAAAAACACAGTTAGATAGAGAAATGCAAGAGAGTACTATTGTCCTAATTCTTCAGGCGCTGGCAAAGTCCTTTTACTGCATGTGAAGGTCTTCAAAGGCAACTAAATCATCAGGAGAGATTCTGGACCAGTGGACATTTCAATAGGAGCATCGAGAACGTCCCGTGGGTATTACCTCCCTTTCCCTATCCACTCTTCCTTGTTGAACGGAGGTGTTTCGTCCAAAGTTCGGGGATTTGCATGAATAATGACTAATTGTGTCACAGAACTATGGAAGTAAATTGAACAGAGTAAGATCACTGAGGCAGTCCATGCATTGTATCTAGATTTTTTCTGACATTTTCCCAAAACAGTCAGATCACTCTTGGGTCCAATTGTCTCTTGTTGGCTGCTAATGAGCTCCGGGAACAGGAACTAAATCAAGAAGGTTGAACAGTCTGCTCACCCGCTCCATAGCTGGTGCCCTGCCCATTCAGGAAATGTTATCCGTATTCTGAACAGGGTAGCCTCCGGAGCTCAAGGTTTTATCCGGACACTACGACAGAGTGTCAGACCAAAATCCCCAATTCTTATCCGGAAAAATGTGGAGGGTCCCCCAGGAATGCTCAAATTTTTATCCGGATTTGATCAGGGATACCCCCCAATTTTCGGGGGTCCTGGGGTAGCCTGACACATATCATAACCATCACACGGCTGGACATCCCTTGCATCTGATTAATGTCGCTCATGTTATGAGTCATCCATGGTGGTAAGCACGTCTTATTTGAGATACCGATACAACACTTATACAATGCTTAACAACGATATACGCCGTTCCCTCATTTGGTCGCGACAGGCGGTGGTATCATACAAGACTTGGGAATGGAGCACGAAAACGACAACAGTCAACAATGAATGAATATCAAGCAACGTCGCGTGCACTCAGCTCTGGGTTCGCAATCGAGTTAAATGGTCATCTAACCGCTTCCTCCACAGACCATGTACGCCCTCCATCATCTTTGCATTCTCTTCGTCTTCAACCAACACCAATTCTCGCCACGCTAGGAACTCTTCTTCGTTCTCCGGTAAACCCTTCCCTTCGGTCTGAAGTTGGATAAGCTTGTCAACAAGTCCCGCATCATTCTGAAGGTCAGCACGCCGAAGCCCACGCGTGAGCGTCTCTTTGGCTTTCCTTATGTTTCCGAGTCTGTGGTGAGCTGTTGAAACACGGAGGTATCTAGATCATTGATTTTAGCTCAAGTTGTAAGTTGAGAAAAACGGTAAAGCATACCCTTTGGCGTACGACGGATCAGCACGAATTGCGACTTCTCCATCTTTCCACGCTTCATGTAGATCCGAATCCCTGTCTACGTCATCTCCGGGTATCAAGTAAGTTGCAGCACGATTTGCACAGCAGACAGCCAACAATTTCTCGGCTTCTTTATTCTTCTCACGATTGGGATCTGAACGGAAAGCGTTCATGAGCCGGTCGATGGCGTCGCTGTAGGCGGCGATTGCTCCCCGGCGGTCTCGTTTATTATATAGCTCGTTTCCTTTTGCCTTGGATTCTCGAGCCATGGAGAGCGGGATATCGTAAGAGAAGAGTGAAATAGAGGAAGAGGGCGAATGGGATGAGGCAGCTTCTGATTCAACAGCCCACTTAAAGGCTGGTGGAAGCTTGTCTAGGAAGGGTTTGAAAGAGGGCGTATGCTGTTTGAGGTTGCGCTGGATAATAAGAATACTTGGGAGACATGGTTCAAGACCCGGCAAGGGTTTGGCTATACAGCGTCGGATGAAGCTAGTAAACCAGTCTGAGAGGCGTTCCAGAAAAGAAACAATGAAAACGTACTGCAGCACTTCTTCGGATGTCGGCGCGCTTTTGTACTTGTCCACTAACCGTGGCGCATCTATCTTATTCCCATAAGTCATACACTCCATCATAAACCGCGCACGTTCCTTCGTCGTCCCTCCATCCGTCAGCGGCGTCAACCGGAGGAACCATGTCACATTCTCTTGTACTGGAAGTGCTGAAAAGTCAACGGTAGACCAATCTATCGATGATTCTTTGCGTTGCTGTTCAACAAGTTTGGCCCCATTCTGTAAGACCTTTTTCAACTGAGGATTCTGACTTTCCATGATATACCTGTTGCATATCGGATGGAAGCTTGTTACCAGAGAATGCCTGGAGCAGGGTAAATGGCACTACCTCATAAGTGCATCGACACCTATTTTGCCAGTGACTGGATCTGGTTGGACCGAGTTCATGATATCCTGTTATGAGAAGAAATGGCAAGGTCAAGCCAGCTGAAGCATGCGGAGGTAAGGGAGACTTACCTTGATAATAGTGTCATCAATGCCTAAGGCTTGCAATTGTGCCTTCACAGCGTCGTTGGCCATGGTGGTGGTCGCAGAGGAAGAGACGTCATAAATTGCCTTATGCGGTTCTGGAATATTCCCTTGGCATCACTTGCCAATTGGCACACAGCAATGCTCATTGAACAGAATTCAACAGCACATCCATACCCTACGCTCGCTACGGTCATCAGAAACCCTAAATGGAATTCGTATCTGTCACCAAGTATGTCTCCGTCCAAATGAAATATGCTCTGGTCGCACTAGCTCGGGGTTATAACACAAACCGAGCCAAGTTTTTGAGCACTATCAATCATACCCTCTTGCACTGACCTGACCCCTATGCCCCGATAGCATCGTTACTTCCATGAGTTCCTTTTGCTTCACCAAACAAGTGCCGATTCGTCTCCATTGACATCAGAAACTTCAGCTCTTGGTGCACTCCTTGAGATTGGAATGAAAACTCTTATCTCCATTTCCATCGTAGAGGAGAAGAGCGTGTCCCAGCAGGTCTGAGCTCATCCCGTACGTCAAAGTAATTTATTTAGTCTTCTCCCAACGGCGAAATGGTTCCCCAACAACAGTCCCGGCGATTCTGGTTCAATTATGCCTCGTCCCTGTAAATTCCAAGCAGCTGCTTCATGCTGTATGGAGCTCATGCACCCGGTGAAGATAAGTATTGGAGCAAGAGAAAGTTCGGATCTTGAGCTTTCAGGATGCCGTGGACGGATACGACTTCCAAAATGACATCTGACGAAAGGTGCACAATTGCCTATCATGAACAACGCTCACACCACATGAGGGGTATTCTGCAATGTCTTTAGCTGTGAGTACTAGCATAGCATAAGCCAATATAGTTCTCTTCCGGAGCTAATCCCCTGGTGATTCCAGAAATATCTGGGGAGCATTACTTCCCCTCCATTTTGACATGCGAGTATTGTAGCTTCTGAAATGATGGTGAACTTTGTGGGTCCAGAACAGTGCCCCGCTCTCATCGCAGACAGAACACGGTTCAAATCGGCCTGGGCTCTCGTAAGTGGAACCATTACGACATGATGCATAAATGCATCAAGACCGAGTGGTATATGTGGCCGGCTTGCAAGGAAAAGACGGGGAGGCATTGGGTTTTGCTATGCCGCTGAGTGCGTGTGCAAGAGACCAACGAGGCTGAGTCTGGGCGAAGGCTAAATTTCTGGTGTTTCTTAATTATCAACAGGCTGAATGTAACCTTCCAACGTTAAAGGATGGAAGTTTTGGCGGAGCGCACACCATTCAGATGGAGTTCCTACAGTCTGCTCTCACTAACGAACGGATAATCAGTATAGCCCCTTCCACTCGTGTCGCCCATAAGGTAGAAGGTCTTCCGGTCGTATGGCGTTAGGGCTAGATTCTTCTCCAACCTCACCGGCAAATCAGGCTGCATCCAATGGACTGAATATGGGTAAACCAGAATGTGTAACGAACTTACATTCGCAATGAAAATCCTGCCAAACGCCACTAGCTCATTCTCCCTCTCATCAGCTTGACGCATGGCGTCGTCACGATCATACCCTCCTGCACTAATATAGACCTTAGGTGCCCAAATGTCCCTCAAGAAATCGTTCGCATGGGGATTCTGTGCTCGCACGTCGCGGTCACCTACCACTCGCGGCTCGATAACGTGGATATAAGCCAGCTCCGGAAATTCTCGTTTTAGCGTCGAGACAAAATGAGTGAACTGAGGTATTGGGTCGTCCATCCCCATATCTGTCCGACCCGGTTCGATTTCGTGGCTGAGCACACTCTCGGACATTTGCACGGGTAGGCGACTCACCGCAGAAGGAACTCCAAGGAGATAACCTTATTCCCACCTTCTTGGAAGTTCCTACAGCATTGACGACTGCTCTGATAACCTCCAACCCAAACCTCGATCGATTCTCTACTGATCCACCATATTCATCCTGCCGCTGGTTGGTGACGTCTTGCAGGAACTGGTCTACAAGGAATCCATTCGCTCCGTGAATTTCTATCCCGTCAAAGTGTGCCTCGTGTACCGCTCTGCGGGCTGCAGTGGCGTATAGCTGAACGTACTGTTTGATTTCCGGGATGGTGAGCTCCCGCGGCACGGAGGCTCCCTTGCTTTTACTGGGGATCGGAGAGGGTCCTACAACAGAGAAAGATGGATCATCATCCTTCAAAGTTTCTTCAGCAGCCTGTCGACCCAGCGCCCATAGTTGACTAAAAATAAACGAGCCCTTTTCATGAACGCCTTCCACTACCTAAGGAGAAAAGTCCCTCACTAAAGTCCGATGTGAAGGAGACGATAGTACGCACCTCCTTCCAGGCATTTATCTGATCTTGATTATAGATCCCAGGAATGTGCTTTTGCCCGCCAGCTTGAGGAGCAATAACTGTAGCTTCAGCGATCAGAAGAGTCCCTGGGGTCGTTCCACGCTGAGAATAATATTGCTTCACGGCGGGCAGGTTCGGGACATGTTGTTTATTGGCCCGATACCTCGTGAGAGGGGCGAGCACTATACGATGCTTAAGGTGCATCTCACCAACTGTAATAGGTTGAAAGAGGCGAGAACTCGAATGTGCCATTGTGCGTTTACGGGTTTAAACGGGATACTTGCGCAGGTCGAAGGTAGGGAAGACCGTTGAGGAAGGACCAAAGGTGCCAAGTGGGAAGAGCCTATATCACCAAGTGCCAGTGGGAGGATCGGTCGCATTTTGAACATGATGAATAAGGCCAAGGGTTCGCAACAAAGGATGACGTCGCAGTGAAGCTGGCCCGGTATTTCGGCCGTGGGGGCCAGATGTTCTCTGCAAGTCGATTGGTCACATATTGAGATATAGATAGAGCATGAGGTTAAGCCATAAACGGGGTGTGATTGGTCCGACTGCCACTACGTAATGTTTAATGTTGGATATTTATTAATATTTGTCTTGCGAGAGTATCGTCGCAAGCGAGACTGGTACATTCCTTTTCATTCTTCTTACGGCCGTGGTACGTGAAATAAAGATGCTTATCCTTCCTGGGCGAGCCTATAACAACTATTAACATGAGCCAAGCAGTCCGCAGAGACATTATACAGTACATCCAAACATGAATGGTTCATTTGAAAGTTGTGAACCAAGCTATTCGCAACCCAATTAAATCCTCCTGTGGTTGCGGCCTACATTCGGAGCTCTGCTCTCGTATCAGTCCTGTACAGTACAGCCGCCCCTGGTTCACAAACCTGAAACATCAACATTTCTTCAAGTTGTGCTTTAAATAATCAAAAAGTATAACATCACGTCGATAGTCGTTCTGTCTTCCGGTGCCAGGCGCACCCCATAGTAGGCAACACAACACACCTCTCCTTAACAACCATGTTTCTAATCATTTCTCTTTCCCTCTCATACAGGACTACTTTGGCTGGTCCTAGCAACTGATTATCACGACTCGGACATCATGAGTAACAACTCAGCCAATATCTCACCGTGAAGTTCTCCACCTCCTTCATTGTTCTTGCATTCTTCCTTTCTAAGTCCACAATTGCTTTTCCTGTCGTAGGTGGTTTTTAGCTTAATATTCCGACCAATGTTGACATAAATGCTCACTTAACTTAGGACAATAATGGTTATGGTCTCCAAATGGGACCTCTTCAATCATATGATCTTGAAGCTTGCGAATTCTTCAAAAACATGCACAAGGAGCATTCTTTCGATGGTGATGAACTCTCCAAATGGGAGTTCTCCTATGACAATCTCAAAATGTGGGGAGGTGTCAAACCCCATGCTAATTATGGTCCCTTTTCCCATCCTTCTTGTCTCCCCATCTCCTTGTCTCCACCTCTGTCAAGTGATGACCCTCCAGTCACACTCAGTCCAAGACCAACTGGCCCATCTCATTCAGTCTTTTGATGTCTTCCCTATAAATACCTCATTTCTGGCTCTGCCGATCCCTGTTCCCCAGTCCAGGAAACTGTGATATGATATGTTCGACCGACATCCGACACGGTCGCTGGACTAGTTCTAGGACCCTTCTGCATGGTTTGCAATTGGAGTACCCCGCACAGTCGGACCAGTGTTGCTCTGGTAGAGGGAAAACACAGATGCTGTTAGCAGTTGGTGATACTGGAAGCTTTTGGCGGAACGACAAATGAAGTCCGTGGTCCAGTTGAATACCCTGCTCCTTCCTTCCTGCATTTTCCCTATCGTAACCAACTACTACTGGGTTACACGTTTGCAGCAACTGTAGCAGACTACTTCGTTCGTCGTAATCGTTTACATGATCAGAGACCTGTATTGGTAGTCATTGTCACATGCATCTTGCATACCTTCCATGCAGAAAGGTGAGGCTAGAAGTAAACGAGGTGGAAGCTGAGAATGTCATTTGTTCATTGTGGAGCTTTCTGAAGCCGGTGGCTCAACTCCTTCACGAGAGGCTCTTGTGGAGTTCCAAAGATTCTGTGAAAAAAGTCTACAAGCTCGGTCCTCCACAGTTGGTCCTTGTATTTGCGGGAGAAGATCCTACTACCACATCGCTGGATTGAATATGGATATGTAACAGAACCGAAAAGAAAACCTGAGAAGCGAAGGGATCCAGATATATGATGGCTGATAATTTGTTCCGGCAGTCAGTAAGTGCTAGCGCTGAACCACCGTTATCCCACACCAACCCAGAATGAGCAA
The DNA here is from genome assembly GCA_018524415.1 of Podaxis rugospora. Lineage (NCBI taxonomy): Eukaryota > Fungi > Basidiomycota > Agaricomycetes > Agaricales > Agaricaceae > Podaxis > Podaxis rugospora. The sequence goes on from JAEUWL010000265.1 coordinate 17,576, forward strand.
AACATCCTGTATGGCCCAGGTTTATGGGTTAGCCCTTCATATAACTGCTAATCGATGGTTGAAGCCGCCATAAATAAAAACTTATTATGTGAGAATAACGAGTGCACTATGAATGAGGAGCTTTCAAAAATTCGGACAGGATTTTCTAATAGATAGGCGTAGTCTTTACCACTGAGCCCGGAAGAAACATCCCCTCCGGGCATTGGTACATTCAAAACTGGAATACACGTTAATACACATATAGACTATCTGCCTGATAAGTAGGCCCTGAGGGTGGGAACTGATGCGCCCCCAACCTGACCACTGATGCACTTGCCGAAGAATTGGGCAGGTGCGGTATTCCGAGTGTGAGACTACTATCTCACCAAATCAGACCCTGACTTGCTCAGCTCTCTTTGCTTACGAACTTTTCTTCTTGTCTTTGACTCGCCCCGATTGAATATTGAAGAAGGACATGAAAAGAAATGCATTATAATCCAGGGAGCATTCAGATTGTGTCTCAGTTGATTCTACTCCCACCCTTCCTGCCTATATTTCACTGTCCCCAGCTCCATGAGTCGTCCCACAAATCAAACCGTTCTTCTCGATATACCTTTTCTCCCTCGGACAGATCGGTAGTTCTGAATTCTTGATAATATTCTGGCTCGGAGTTAGTTTCCCAATTGACTCTGATACTTGTGACAAAAGAACGACTTCAGCCAAGAAGCAAGAGCGGGGCGATGTGGTCGTATAATCCCTGCTTGTTGCTTTCGCTCGACTATCTTGGACGATAGGTTATGATCAAACTTCCCATATTCTAATGGAAAAATCGTCTCACCTTCAGGAATTCAACGACATCAAATCTCGAGAATTCGCTTGGGAGGAGTCGGAAGAGTTGGATGCCACAAATCACCTTAGCGCGGCCCGAACAGAGAGACACAAAGAACCGATATGTCTCGTATATAGGCTTGTCTTGATGCACAAGCTTCTGCGAAAATCAGCGAGAGAGAACCGCTACAGCAGTTGGGAATGCATTTTAGGTAGTCACCAAGCTCCAGACATATTCCACTAAGGGAGTCGTAGACCTATGCCTTGATAACGGAATTTACAAGCTCCTTTGTGTAGGGATCAGAAAGGGAGGAGGCTGAGACCAACTCTGGGTATGACATGGAATTGTAAACAAGGACTCAAAGCGAAATTTATACTCATCTGAGTTTTCAAAACTCACTTGGTATCTAAAGTGGAGTTCGGGGTAGTGTTTGAACAAGGCATAGTGCATGACTGGAGATGTGACACAAAAGACACCTGATCGCGTTGGATCGACAAGGAAATCATAAAATGACTTTGTGGTAGAAGGATATTCAGCACCTAAGCCGGGAGCGAATGGAGAACCACAACTCCCGAACCACTCTGGGGTTCACATACCGGAATGGGCGACCAGTATCAACGTCGTTGTCGAGTTTCAGGGGCTCACCATCGTTGTGGAATTGGATCACGATGTTTAGCTGGTTGCGAATGGATCTTAAATCCGACTTTGGACATCCCCAACATGTTGCTTTGATATATGGCACCGAGACGGTGTTGCGTATACCACCGATGAAATGAAGAAGCGAAGGCGGATGAAGGGGTGTACTATAGAGGGAGTGCGTTGCATAAAATGCATCCAACTTTGCGAAGGGAGACTCAGGGGTTGTGTTGCCGGGGAGGTTGCCAGGACGTTCTGAGACGGAGGCAAGAAGGTTCCTCAGCTCCAGGTGAAATAAGCTGAGCAACGAACCAAAGGAATGTGGCAGCTAGATGAATGATCCAGCTGAAGCTTCCCCAAGCAGCCTGATCTCGTCGGAAGGTCATGGAATCCCACTTGAGATGTCAAGAAGAATGTTCTCAAAGCCAGTCCGAAGATAGGGCTCAATTTCAGCATCGGCATCACGCGAAATAGGAAGTATAGCCTTCTGGCATAGTGTCTCGCAAGCCTGGCTTCAACGTGCGGTTCGGGATGCCTAAATAAGGCCCAACAGAAGGGAGTGAGTGAGCCTTCTTGAGCTGCGTCAAAGATAATTTCGGTGATCTCTCGCTGCGTATCTGCGCTCTCCCACTCATCGAGTCCGTCGATAAGTATTGGCGCCCTCTTCCTGATCCCCTTCCCATCCCTTTCCAGCTCCTTGAAGGGTTCAGAGATCAAACACTGGAATTGCGTTACCGCCATTTTATCAATCATCGTCTTGTTGGAACGGATTTTCTTGTCGATTGGGTCACGGTAATCGGGAAATTCGGTAGAAAGTTGATATACAAGAGTGGTGAAAAAGCGCGTAGGTTTGTTTCGTCTATTAATCGAGAAACACAAAGCACTGGGGAGGTGGATGGCGGACAGAGGAGTCGTGTGCAGCATCAAGAATTGATGTCTCGAGCTGGATGTCGATGCTTAGGTGAGCGCGGGTGCCGGTCCTCTGTTGGTGGGCCGTGTTGGTAAAGCGTACCAGGTGGTGCGCAGGACATATTCGTTATCTGTTTCTCCTTGAATCGAGCATTATTGATCCCTATGTTCTGTGCGTCAAGAAAAACGGGCATCAATTTCAAGCACAAGGATTTGAAGTGGAAGGGCGTAAGGTGCATGGCTGCTATAATGGCGATAAGAAGGCTATGCTGAATCCTAAACTTAGAATTCATGTGAGCCTGCCTCCTGGAATGCCTGGATTAGCGATGGGTCTATAGTCGAAGGCTGGGCCACTCCAGGCTTTCAAGGAGGTGCCTGAGTGCAATGTGGGCTTGTTATCCGGCGACGATCTATGCGGGTGCATAGACTGTGTCAGAGAACATACCTACTTGACTCCTGACAGGGATTCTTTGAGTCGCGCATCGTTGTTGTGCAGGGTTTGTGGGAACATCGGATGATGGACAAGTTCCACCTTTGGGCGCGATTGCGCCGGGTTCCGTGGACGTGCCAATTTGACACTCAAACACGTTTATAGCTATTTTGCATCTATAAAGAACGGGACATTGGAGGTAGGGGGGGTGCTCGACGTCAGTATCCGGATGGAGCGGGGAGGCTGGGCATATTAGCGTTCTAGCGGAGGCGGCGGGGGCATGCTGACAGGGGTAAGCTTTAGGAATCCGAAGACAGTGATGTGGGAGAAGTATGTGGCTGACGCCCTGCTGAAGGTTACAGTGCAAGGAGAGTGCATAACCATATTTATTATTGAGGAGCCTTAAGGAAGGATGGACCAATAACGCGTGCGGCTCAGAGGAATGAACAGTTTAAAGTTGGAATCATCCAATGTTCGGGCAATATGAGGTCTGATACCAGCATCCCACTTTGATCCACGCCTAGGGAAGTGGATTGTTCTGGTTGGCTCGTCTCGATAGAAGCTTCTATTACGGGGCGCAGGGGCGCAGGGGATCGTAGCATTTAAAGCCAGTAAAAAAAACGGTGCCATTAAAATGCGGCGTATCAATGCTTGGAACGTTCAACAAAGGGTCAGGTTATACGTGAACAAGATACCCTTTGCATGACGGAGGTACGTAGGCATCAGATAGTCAGGATATAAGAACCAGATCCTCACGAACAATGCACTGTCTGGTTGGGTGCTGCCAGTATCACTGAAAGTGGTGTTCTGACACTGGACCGTGAGACTGGTCACGAGTATCGGACAGTCGCGTGGGGTGACACGAGGGAATTGATCGTGATGGTGTCCCGAAATAGACTAGTCGTGAATTGTGGACGTTCCCACATTCGCCATTTTGAAGACAAGAAATACGCCAACGGTGTTAGTGACAACGGCGACGACGAGGAGCAACGCTGTGCGCTTTTAGATGCTCTGACCTGCCAATTGCTTGAACGTTGTCACGCATGGCGTCCAGCCAGCCACGTTCTCTCGCAACGCCTTCTGCAATTCCCAAGCGGGCGTTTCCCTCATTCTCTGTCCGTCGTTCAAGTACCAGCAGCGTTAACTCTACAACAAACGCACCTCGCACAAGCTTTAACTCATCGTCAACAGTAGCCGCAGTTGCCGCTTCTCCTGCTTCCATTAATCACCACAACAATCCCCCAAATACTCCTCAGTCTGGAGGTCCAGCGGGTACTGGCATTCCCGCATTCCGCTCTTTACGCAACCTATTCCCCTTTGGCCCACCAAAGCAATCGAGCAATGCCCCTTCCACTCCCTCTCGCAGACCCTTCGCAGGGCTTGGGACTATGCGAAGGTCAATTGCTACCAATCGAGAAAAGGAAAAGGACAAAGAAAGGAAACCGTCTCTCTCGAATGATACTCACATACCAGTTATATCCATTGAAAGGATACCACCATCTCAAGGTGATCCACCTCTCAGGAAATCAGTATCCCTTTCTCGACTTGAGGTTAACCTTGATAAACCTCTCCCCTCCCCTAACCGAAGCTCCATAAGCCTCCAACAGGACGAGTCAGTCGCTCTGAATAGTACGTGTTCCCTTCTTTGTCAGACTTGTATATATCACTGAAGCACTTCATTAGCTATTCCATTGCTTCGCACACCTTCTCCCGGGCCTCCTCTTCTTGCTGAGCTGTCAACAATAATGGAGGTTGACAGTTCTGGCATTTCCAAGCACATTCCCCTTCTCTCACCTTCCACAGAATCCTCTCACTCTCTTTCACCGCCAACCTCTCCAAACCACGACGATCCTGAGGAACATACCATAAGGCGACCCGTCCTTCATCCTCCCACCACGCCCCTGATGACTTCTTCCCCTCTTTCGCCGAATACACCCGCGCAGCTTTCTTCCTCCTCGCCAAATGATGCTGATGCGTCCATGGTATCTGAAGCCGAACTTGAACTGTCAACGTCACAGCTAGCTTCGCAGGTCCAGGATGCGTTGGCAAGAACGTCCTGGACTGGCACTGACAAGGCTTTGGTCATTGATGCAGATACAGGCTTTCCGCAAATTCATGGTTCGCAAGAAGAGGACGCAGGAGGCAATGGTGACAATGACAGTGCCACTGACGCTGACGCGAGTCTGTTGGCCGTCCTCGACGTCAAACTGGATTCTTCGCCCTCATCACCGGAACTTGAGAATGATCACCTTTCTCATATAAACAACTCGACTTCGTCAGTTGTCAACCCAAACGAGCTTCAGGGTGTCGAAGACGAAACACTGGATCTCGGTTCTTTGGACCCAGATTTACGTGCTGCCGTAACGTATTCAACATCATTAAACCACTCAATATTCCGAAAACCTACCTCCCCTTCGTCTCTCGTTCACTCTTCCACCTCTGGCAAAACTATCAGACTTTCCTCTCCTCCACTTCGCCCTCCCAATCGTCCACACACCTCACGGAGATCCGTCTCTGCAGGTTCTACCCCCTCGATCTCAGCATCAAGTTTTTCAACATCAACATCACTTACGAAGCAAGCACCCTCCTTAAACAGTAGTATACCACAACCCAAAAAACGTGTCTCTTCGACTTTTCTTCCTCGTCTTCGGTCGCCGCCCCCGTATTCCGCGCCGGTGTCAGCGAAAAATTCACCTTCGCCTCGAAAGATGAGTTTTGAGTCGATGAGCAACCCTGGAATCTGGCGAGGGTCAAATCCGAACAACACCACTGCGAGTCCAAAATCACCTGCCTTCTTCCCGAGAAACAGTGGCGGTGGTGGTAGTTCGAGGGGGCCTAGCACACCGAATAGCGCGTATCGGGTGTCTTCTACTGGAAGTGCTACATCTGGGTCTGCTTTGTCGATATCTGGGTCAGGGACCACACCGACGTCGGCAGAGTTTGCTGTTGGGTTTGCGGAGAGGATGGGGGGTGGTGGGTTGATGACTTCCACGCCGATGAAGGTGAAGGTGAAGAAGGGGGTGGTTGGGAGTAGGAATGGTGGCGGACATGGTAGGAAGTCGCCTGTGCCTGTTGCGACGTGGAGACATTCAAGGGAATGTTTTGGGCCAGATGAGGATGGAAGAGAGGTCGAGGTTGGACTGGGACCGGAGGTTAGAGTCGTTGAGGCTAGTGGTGAGTATTATTTTCTGCCTGATTCACGTTAATCGTGTATTACTTTTTGTATTCCTCTGGGGCAAATGATTGACCACCTTATTTCTTGCAGCCGAACTAGACCCGAATGGTCTCAGCAGTACTTCGCAGAGGTGGAGAAAGGCAAGAGAGACCGATGACAAGTTGAGCGTGGATCGGTGGTCCCCGCATTTGTCGTCCTCGAATCGACAGTTGGATGCGAGCCCTATTCTAGCTCCCAACTCGCACCTCCCCTATGATAGAGAATATGACGGAGAGGGGAGCGAAGTGCCGGTTCTTGGTTCTCCATTCCATACACCCGGAGAACGTGACCGGTTGAGTGTTGAACCCCGCTCGGGTGACGGTGAGCATTAGTTTTGTAAATGTCTGATGAAGCGGGTTGCTGATTGTTGTTTCACCTTCATATTTCCTTCACGTCTCATTTCATATTATTCACTTGTTGTTCACATGGCCCCTTTCATTCTCGTGAAATGGTTGTGGGTCATTCGACGTGTTTGTTGTGAACCCATACCTTGGCACACTCTTGTATGGTTCGCGTTCAAAACACCCGTTCCGCCACATTCTCCTGCTTGCTCTGGACGCGTCTCTTCCCACCACTACTCCACAATATGCGTGAATCTCTTACCCTACGACACTCTCAACGCCCCGCTAAAATCATCACGATCGCCCAAAATACATTCTTAAACATTTCACGGCCAAACGGAATGATGTATACAGGCGCAAGCCCATCCTTGGTTGCATACCCACTCCCATCACCCTCCCATTCGCCATTACCATCTCCCGCGCTCCTTCCGCCTGCCTTTGGATCTACAGCTCCAGTGACACCCAACGCCAATGCTAACGCCAGTTCCAATGATGTACCACTGGGACTTGCCAGGATAGCCCCGAGCTCCAACCCGAGTCCACACGCCTCTCCGCAACTCCCAGTCCCGAGCCCCATCATCCCTCCCTCCGGTAGCACTACCTTCAGTCGTAATGGTGGGAGTCGACGCGGGAGCATCAGCGGAAGCGCGAGAGGTACTGATGGTGAGACTTCGCCTTCCAGAATAGCCGATACTGGAAGTCTGAGCGCGAGAGCGAGCAGGCGCATCTCTGCGCCATTGAGAATGTTCTGGGGTGGTAGTAATGGGAGTGGAAGTGGGAGTGGGGTGGAGGAGAAGATTGTGCTGCCGGAGAGACAACCGTCACCCTTGAGGAGTGTTATGCGTGTTGATGGGTCTGAGAAAGATGAGGATGGTGATGATGATGGTCGAGTCGGAGGAAGGGAGGATGATACAAGGAGGTTGGTACCGTTGATGGGAGGATCGAGTGCGCGACCTTCGTTGGATGAGTCCGTTGTGACATCGACTTCGTTTAGGCCTTCTTTGGACTCTGCGCGGCCTTCGATGGATTCGTATGTGGGTTCGTCATCGGTTTCGGCTTCAGTGTATACAAGGCGGTCGCCGGAACCGGGGCACATGAGGGAGGGTTCAAGACCATCAAGCAGGTTGACAGAAAGACAGGGGTTGATGGCGAGGGTTAGGAAGAGGAGTATGAGTGTGCAGGAGAGTTCGGGTGCTGAGTTCGGGACCGTGCCTATAGGTCTTCGTCGTGGTGGTGATGGTTCTGGCTCCACTGCTAGTGGTGGCGGTGGTGCTGGGAATGTGAGCAGTGCAGCCTTGAGTGCCAGGGAGAGACTTGCGAGAGCAAGGTATGGCGATCTTGGTGGTGCGCGGCCTTGGAGCAGTATGTCCATGAGGAGCGGGAAGACGGAAAATTTGAACACGTCAGTGGGAGCTAAGGGTGCTGGGAGGAATTCTAGAGTCGCTGGGGGGTTGTTGGATTATGAGAGGGAGAGGAGCCCAGTTCTGGGTGGAATAGAGAGGAGTATGAGTGAACGTACGGGCGAGAGGGATATGATGCAATACCGGGAGAGGAGCGGGAGCGGGTCTGGTGTTGGGACGTTGGGGAGGTATGCCTCGCTGCGCAGTGCTTCCGAGTGCAATTTTGCTGGAGGAAATGGGTCGAGTGTGAATCTGTCGATGCAACATCAGCATCAGCAGCACCCAAGATCCTACTCGCGTATGGCCTTCTCGGAGTCGAGTGGTGGACGGAGGAGTAGTGGAACGTATTCGGCTGTGGGGAATGGGCTGGTGGAGAGCCCAACGCTCACAGTTTCGACTAGCGCTAGCGGAAGTCGAGATACACAGAGAAGTTCGTCGACAGGCGCTACTAGCGTTACGCAACCCAGTGCCAAAGAACGAGAGAGGGAGCGGGAGGAGTTGAAGGAGCTTCGGGAAAAGCATGCCGTAGAAACTGGGGCGCTGTTGAGCGCGTTGTCGGATTCGCAGAGGACATGTCGAGTGTTGAGGGATGAGAACGGGGAGCTGAGAGAGAAAGTTGCAGATGTCGAGGGGGAGAATGAGAGGTTGAGAAGGATTCTTGGTGATCTGGAGAGGGAAATCGAGAGGTTGAAGTTTTCCAGAGAGTGGGAGCGCGAGCGTGGATGGGAAAGGGAGAGGATGAAGGAGCGAGAGTTGGAGAGGGAGAGAGCAATTGGAAGAGGGCTAAGCGCCAGCGCTGGACCTGGCGCTGGCGGTTGGAAACCAATTGCGACACCACTTACCAAACAAAGGGAGGCAATTGCTGGCAGTCGTATGTTGCCTCGACTCAACAAGTGGCAGGTACATGAGTGCGACGATTACGAGGAACCAGAGACGACCATGAAGCATTCGCGATCCAAGCTTGACAATGTCCTATTCTCTCGGGAAAGTGAATCAGAGTCACGCATCGAACGACATCGAAGCCTTCAGGAAGAGGACTTCATTATACAGGATGAGCAGAAGGAGGATGAAGGAGAATTTCGTTCCACTTCGACACCACCTTCGACTGCTCATCGCCGTCGCCCCAGCACGACTTCGTCCATTTTTCCTATCCCGCCTCCTAACATGACGATGCTCCTCCACGATGATACTGCAATGCTTCCAGACAGCAAGCGCAGTAGCGATGACGTCCTGTCGATAAAGGGTTTCAAGCTGCCAATGTCGCCTGTTTTGCCAATTCCTCGCATGCTGAAGGATGGACATGCGATGAACAACTCGGTGTCATCCAACGTCAGCGTGTCACCTACAGAAAACTTCTCCATGGTCACTGGTAGTCCAGGAAGCTTGTTCCTAAAACCTGAACATGAAATGATGTTGGGGGAGATGGAGAGTTTAGACTTGTGCAGGAGTGAGAAGAGTGAGGGGGAGGTGTGGAATGAATAAACGGTCTGATTTTTCATTATTTTCTGCTTGCCTGTCCTTATCATTATGTATAACATTTTGTCTCCTTTTTCTGCTTTCATTGTTTTGTCGTTGTCTTCTGCCATCACCCCACGTTACTAGCGAACATTCATTCTTCATTATTACCATGGTTTTCTTGGTGCTCGTTTTCGGAATTGTTGGAATTCGCCTAGATGGATTCGCTTCATTAGTCGGAATTTATATATCGGTCTTGATATCATTGTTTCTTCCCTACTTTGCCGTACGTGCACAAACTATATATATATATATTCATTTCTGATGACATACAAGACCAAGCACACGACTTGGACGCCCCTAAAAGGAAGAATGTCTCGGAAATGCACTGAAAAGAGGAGACGGATGCGTTCATGCGGAGCCACAGGTATAGAAATCAAGACAAGATGCGGCTCATGCTAGATATCGCACTCCTTCACCGAAAACCACCATGGCTAGTCTTCCCCATACGCCCCCAGTAGCCACTTCAGCTCCGTCTTCACAACTACGGGGACGAAACTTCAAAGCGCTCTTCGGCGATTCACGGACTACCACAGAGCACACAGCGATCGGTCCTGCCGAAGAGGACCAGTCCATTCCCGGCGCCTTTCCGAGTGAAACTGATAAAAAAAACTGGAAGGAAGAAGACGCAAAGGCTGGGCATGCATCGTCGACCATCCAAGGCGTGAAGCATACGGTTGCAGCCTTGGCTGATTACGCAAAGGAGTATCTTCCGGCCTCTCTTACTGCTTATATGGGTGTGTGTGATGTCATGCCTCGTCTATTTCCGCCGCTCACCGCATCTTTCATTACAGGAGGGAGAAAGAAGGAAAATGTGGACGGAAAGCCGTCTGAATCCACAAGAGACAGGCAGCCGGCGGTTGGACCACACCCTAAGGATAACACACCTCACCATAACCTTCCCGAGGATCCCCCTAAACCCGGAGGAACTCGCATGCATGCTCCGGAGCACTCTAATAACTCAGGGCCCGTCGGAAGTGAAGGTGTCGGTGATCCTCTTGGTAGCAAAGAGCCTCACTCAACCCCGCCGCAACCCCTGGATATTCATGCGAAACCCCAGGAGCAGAATCCGACCACCGTGTCTGACAGTCCTCGATCTACTGCATTCGACGAAGTAAAGAATCGGCTTCGTCAAGATACCACTCCAAAGACGTTGAAACACGGTCTTGGTGCGTGTTTCCCTGCCATGGGCGTTTCTACCACTCGCTCATTTACCGTCTAGATACATCTTCCACTGACTCGACCACGTCTGAGCCCACTTCCTCTCGCAACCCACAAGCACCCAATGCACGGGATACTCCCCCGGCCTCTTCTACACAAACTCAAACTCGCAATAACTCCACGACTGCCGAATCTCCTGCTGTAGGACGCTCGGGTGGACAAGAAATCGATGTCTCATCCAAACCTACGGAGCATTCTGACGTCATAGCTAGAGATGCCGACGATGGTACTACTACTGAAGACAAAAAACATTCGCTCTCTGCTCCTTCACCTACGGATATGGAGCAATCTAGCGGACACTCAAAGCAGGGGTATGCGCCAAATACAGAGCCGGTCGGCACCATACCTCACGAGGGACCAAAGGGCCAAACATTGGCCACGGCTTCGACTTCGACTCCCACCGAACAACATGACGGCATAAAGGAAACAAAGGGCAAAGATAATCGCAGGCAGGGGAGTAAGGACAAGGAAGGAACGCACGAAGTTGAGGGACAGGGACCTGACGAAAAGTCGAAAGGGGGTTTCGGGAAACGTCCATCTGGGTTCTTCCGTGAATTTCTTTCTCTCATTTTCGTCCTTTAATCATCGCTGATCTCCTCATCTCATCAAGGTCGCAAGTCACCCAAACAGCAGGGTGGTCTTGGTTCAGAGTCTCCTCATAGCAGTAGTGGTTCGACCTCTCCAGGTGAAATCGATTACTCCACGTTTGTTTATATATATATCTTAAATCACTCAAACTTTTACTCCAGCTCAGTCGGCATCCACTCCTCGGACACCCGCTTCACCACAATCTGCCGTTCAGACAGAACCTCAAGCTAGTTTCTTCAGGGAAGAGACGCGCCGAGAGCAACCTGGGGACGGAGGGCTTTTCCCCTCGCACCAGGCCCAGGAGGAACAGAAGGGTAGGCAGAGAGAGATCGAAACCGATGAGAGAAAGACCGTCCTCAACGTCGGAGAAGGACCGGCTACGAATCAGGGTTCGCCTCAACCTCGGCGAGATCCTTCGACTCTTACACCGCCCAAATCACACGCCGAGGTATCCCCCTCCGACCATGCTAACAAGGCTGCACCTACCCCAGCTTGGGGTGCCAGTGAGGGTCCCCTGAGCAGTACTGTTCCGGAACAGAGGTCCGTTCCTCTAGGTTTGGAGCCTGGTGTTTCCAGTCCCGCTCCTAAGGCCCAAGGTAGCCCTCCTCATCCTGAAACGGCTCAAAGAGGATTGGTTTCAGGACTAGTTCATGGAGCCGAGGAGGTCTTCTATGATGCTGGAAATGTAGCACGTAGCTTTCTGCCGGGAATGGTTGGCGGGTACTTGCGTGAGTCTTTTTCCCACCTTACTTTGCTTCAACTCCAACAGTAATCTCTCGGTTTCAATAGCCCATCATGAGGACTCAAAGGGAGATAGTCAAGATACGTCGGCATCCAGTTCACCAGAAAAGTCTCCCCCAACTCCTCCTCCCAAAGGACAACTTCCAGCGGATGCGAGATCGACGGCTCAAGCCGAGCCCGGGACACCGACTTCATTGAATATGTCTTCTCATCCTTCACGTTCGTCCTCGGCTGAGGAGATCAGTCCACGTGCACAACTCAGCACACGCGAGCAAATTTCTGGGAAGCCGTCCAACGTCATTGAACCTCTTCGACAGGAGTACGTCAAATCTGTTATCGACGATAGTAATACATCGTTTGGGACGGGAGGCACTTTGCCAGGTTATCCCACTCAGGCAGGATTAGGTGTGTTGATTGGAGAGCGAATGTACGATGATCAGATGCGGGCTGCGGGAGGTATGCATCGTTCGTCTCTTTTGAGATTGGCTCATGCGTGTTAATGGTGGATATAGCCAAGGAACCTGTTCAGACGACTACGAACACGTTGAAGAGAGCGACGCAGCTTAAACCGCAACAAGGTAATTAAATTCTCTAGCCAAGACACCAGAGATCATCGAAAGGGACTAACCCACTCCCACAAACACAGTTGTAGAGGCGACTCCCTCCATCAACGTCGCAGGTTTAAGTGTCCCTCGTCAATCGGCTCGTTGGATGGGATCAGAGCTCTCAAGGACAGCAGAGCGCGGAACTACCTCGGAAAGGAGCGTTCCTGCAGAAGGATCTGGAAAGAAAATCGACCTAGGTAAACCATTACCGGGAGAACTTGATTTCAGCCTGTGGGCGAGTACTGGATCGGCTCCGAAACCTGATTCCGGACCCGCCCAGCATCCATACGGAGCACGCATCCGTGTTGATGACCTTGGCGTACCTATTAATACCGACACCCAGGTGTGCAGCCTCGTTTTTTTGACTCGTTGATGATCCTGAAAGCTGATCTTGAATACAGGAGCGAAGGGACTACCTGTACGTGCAAAAGAACGGCGGTAAGAATATGTCGATAAATTGAGTCCCAAGGGTTTAATAACCCGCGTTGATACATTTTCTCATTTGCTGGCCTTCGTGCTATATATCATTGCGAAGCTATGTAACAATTAATTAATTAAAAACATGTTTTTTTTTCTCTGTTACAATGTTGTCGCCCTGAGCACTCTGTCTATTACTGGGTAAAGTGCAAAAAGAAATCTAGAATCATAGCCCACCGCGAGGGTCGAACTCGCAGCCTTCAGATTACATTACCGCCATTAGCCGTAATAAGAGTCTGACGCTCTATTCGATTGAGCTAGGCGGGCTTATCATGGCACGATATTCCTAACATCTCGGCTTTACGGCTTATGTCGACGATGGTCATACACTACTTTTCCGAGACCTTGACTAGAATTCGTTGTTTAATACATCTAGTTCTATAACAGAATCCTGTAATTCAAACTTGATCGAAGTAGCATTAAAAAAATCCGCAAACCTCGCCTTGATAGTCGGAAAGACATCCTGGGGGTTAACAGTATCAAAACCCGCGGGTGCAGCCAAGACACCCACTCCAATCCGGGTCAACCTTGGAAATTTGCCGTTGCTCACTTTTTCCGAAAGGAACGATGCGAGGGTATCCCAGTGTGACATGTCCAGTTCCCTGTAGCTCGGGGCATCGTATTGAATTTGGATGTCGAGTTCTTCGAGGGGACTTGGGGTTGGAAGGTTTGTGAGGATGTAGATGAGGAATTGGAAGGGTGTCGTGTTTAGATGGAGTGCGCGTTCGATATACGAAAGCCCGATTTTAAGCTCAAGAGTCCGCAGGGCGGTGGCGCAGTTGAGGGTGTTTGAGTTATTGTGACCTTGAGAGGCCTAAGAGAGACAATCACGTGAAGGGAGAGGGGACTTACTAAATGTATCAGGGCCGATTGTGAGATGTTGCAGTGTGCTGTGGCATGCTTCGAGGAGCCTCCAAAAGGAGCGGGCAACCTCGCGGGTATATGAGCCGTTGATGGATATTCGGCGTAGACGAGCAACAGAGAGACGGGGAGATGACGAGTCTCCGAGGATCCAGTTGATAAACCTACGAGGGGGTACTTCTCCCCACAAGTCAATTTCGAGTGTGTCGAGATATATGGGTTCAGCATCGGGAGGTATGTTGTCGTCATTTAGAGGAGCATAGGATGGATATGGTGTTGCGAAACGTAGGCTAGTAAGGGATGAAGCACGATGAAGTAGTGGGAGGGAGAAGTTGTGAACACGATGAAGCTCGAGGTGGGTTAGGGCGGGGGAAGCAAGAAGACGGGTTATCGAGGCGCGGAGGGGTACAGCGTCGTCGTGGTCCCAGCCCGGAGCAAATCCGTTCAGAACGAGAGAGGACAATTGCGGGGCGATGGCGTCGATGAAACCAGGGATGAGGGGGTTGGGTGTGTATACGGAGTTAGTACTATTTGAGCGGACGGGGCGATAGAGGCTATTGATGAGAGTAAGGGAGTGGATGTACTTCAATAAATGGGCATGTTTCGAATTTACGAGAGCAAGAAGGATGGAATCTGTGTTATCGGTGTCATCCTGCTCGCCACTGATGGTGATGTGGTAAAAGATGCGCTGCTGGGCACCGGGAGTGAGGGCACGGTGAGTGAGAGCGAGTGCAGAGAGGGCCTGCCTGTCGTGTCTGAGGTTGTGGATGATATTATCGAAGAGTTCGATGGGGAGGGTCATGATCAAGATAAATGTTTTGGATATGTTTCCTGCCAGATATTTTATCCACAGCCTAACCCTAACCCACCATGGCCTCTGACGACGACTTTGGCCCTTTTGTCGGGCCCCTCGATATTCCCCCGTCTCCAAAGCCCCATCCTCCTCACAAGCAGTTTCTTGCAGAGGCAAAGGCAAACACGGACAGAAACCGAAAAGCCGTCCTCGACGAACTCCTTGCCCACCAGGACGACCCGCTCTACTGGCACAAATTATCCCCGCCCACCCCTACACCCCCTATCGCAGCTACACCCACTGTCACTCCCGCTCTCGCAGAACAGCCAGTGGCAGTCACCTCCTCCTCATCCTCTTCATGGTTTTCTACGCTCCACGAACGTATTCCGTCGACACAAAACACTCTCCCCTCGCTTACGCGCTCGTTCTTCGCAACGCAACACGCCAACACGACACCGTCATCGACTGTCAAACACTCCTATTCGCCATTCGCATCGCACGTGTTCGTCCCCATTCCCGGAGCTCCGGGATTCAAGCCAGATGAGTATGACTGGGACAAGGGCTTCAGCACCGAACTGGAACACGAGGCCGCCATCGCCGATTCCACATCCACCGATCATCCTCCCCTATCCGTCCTCGTCGAAGAACCCGAGATAATGAGAAAGAGCCCGACTCCGATCAACCTCGGCGAGTACATCGAAAAGAAGTCGGGCAGCGTCGAGCTCGTCGGCCGGCGCATCAACACCACCCCCGTCCTTACCACCTCCATCGCCGACAAGGTGCGCCCCCCCCCCCCCCCCCATCCACGCTCACCCATTCTAAATTTCCAAATTTCCAATTGACCACTGATTGAGCAGATACGCACACACCTCCCCGCACTCTCTCGCCTCCCCCGCTCCTGGACCCTCATTTACTCTCTCGACCAACACGGCATCTCCCTCAAAACCCTCTATGCTAATTGTGAAGCCGCCACCGCAGCATCCTCCAGATCAAAATCGGCTGCAAAGATCAACGGCATGTTGTTTGTGGTCAAGGATGCCGATGGTGCGATCTTTGGTGCTTGGATGAGTGAAGGATTGAAGATGAGCAGGGGGAATGAAGGGTACTATGGTAGCGGCGAGTCGTTTTTGTGGAAGTGGGTTGAGGAGAGTGAGGACTTGAAGGTGTTTAGATGGACCGGAAGGAATGACTATGTCGCGCTTTGTGAACCCGAGTCTATCTCCTTTGGCGGCGGGTATGCGACTTTTTCTTGTCACTTTTATTCGCTGTTTGATCGCCTTCTGTTGACAGTGATGGCTCATATGGGCTCTACCTTGACGATACGTTGTATGAGGGGACTTCTGCTCGGTCGATAACCTTCAACAATGAAGTCTTGTGTTCGCCTTCTGGCCCTCGTCGAGCGGGCGGGGCAATCGGTTTCGAGTGCGTTGGCGTCGAAGTGTGGGGTGTGAGTTCCTAGGTAACCTTGTTGTAGTTTGCCCCTGTCGTGTATTCTTAGGGTATGTAGTTTCCGTGTTGTTTGTTGAATCAGGGTCGAGCTGCCTTTCAAGCCCAAGAACCCACAGAAGCACTAAATTTGGAACCACAAGTCCCCGACATTAATAAATTTAACTGCGTGTGCTCCCCGAAATAAACCCTCGGACCCGATGATAAGCATAGCCAGCTATTTAAGTATGTTGTCTCAACAACAGCCGGTGCCATACTCGAACATCATATCCTCGCCTCCAATTTTAGTTATGCCGTAAACTCGCTCTCCCAGCCTAATCCCTCGAAACCGGCCAGCACAATCCGCCGAGCTCTATCACTTTACCCACAAACTCATCTCCACAATCCATACCTTCGCTCTCACCGAACGACAAAAGTACCCTCCTGTGCACAAAATCGAAGCACGCAATATGGATAACGAGCCACTGTTCTCTGACGAATTGAGGGCATGGTACCCTTCATACTTGAACAAAGGAAAGCAGAAACTCTCCTTTTGGATTCAGAGCGCCACATCTCACTATGATGTTGTAGTTTGACATGGACGACCTGGATTATAACATGGAGCATAGTCCCCTCGCGGACGTGGTCAAAATACTACACCTGACACCCACAGGGAAACGAGACAACAACAGAATTACTTGTTGTGTAGAGCTTCCCTTGGCTCAAGGTTTGGGATACGAGGAGTAGTACACATGGTGTATCTGAATTTAAAGAGTCATCTAATTACAAGCAATATTGGAAGAGATATAAGGCTCCGAATCGTGCATTTAATCACTACTTGATAAAAATTCCCATGCAACCTTTAAGGCTTCCACTTCACAAGAGAGATACTGTCACCACTTGCTGATGTATCAGGAAAGATTTTTGGTGAAATGTAACTATATGGAATATACTTTAATACCAAGTACAATTTTGCTGGATATTTACTGTGATACATGAGAAATCTTGAGGTCACTATATGATATCTAATCCCTTTCACCAATTAGGTGCAACAGAAACCCATTGACCTCCAAGTTGAATGCCTTTCTCAACTGCCACAAAATTGGAGATAACTCATGAGAATAGGATCCATTAACTGAAAATAAAATTATCTTGTTTTTTTTTGTCATACTAAAAGCCAGTAATAATGTTGTGAACTCAGGTCAATGAAATATGAGGTTTTCCTGAAAATTGTCTCCACCTTCTTGAAAATGAGACTTTAACTAGTGAAATATAGTTGCCCAGACATTGTACCCTCTTTCAAAAGTCATTCTGTAGCTTTGACATCAATTAGCAGTAAAGTGTGAGCCAGGGGAAATGGATTGGTTATCAAGTCAATTAAGTATGGAGTTCAAATAGTTGATTACAAAAAGTTGACCCATTTTTTTTACTTTTACCATTCTCCTATACTAGCAGCATGGCATCCCCTCTGAGAAAAATATTGCCAAAAGAACAAGTCAAGGACTACACATCCCACTGATCCTCTACATCCACTCCCTATTCCTGATGATTACTTCTCTTCAATTATAATTGATTTCATTGAACCCTTACCTGAAGACAATGGTTTTGACTTTCTTTTAACAATCACTAATCATTTGGGTACCAACATCAAACTTATTCCATGCAAAACCACTGTCTCTGCTGAAGAATTCACTAAGTTATTCTTTGACCACTGGCTTGCTGAAAATAGGTGTCCATTGGAAATTATATCTGATTGTGATCATCACTTCCTCTCTAAATTCTGGTCTTCTCTGATGAAACAACTTGGAATCAAATACCTTGTATCATCAGCATATCATCCACAAACTGATGGAGCCTCAGAATGCACTAACAAGATGGTCATTCAAGCCCTCTGTTTCTTTATCAACTACAACCAAAAAGGATAGGTGAAAGTCCTTCCCCAAGTTCATTTCAATATTATGAACACTGTCAATGCCTCAATGAACATGACTGGGTTTCAACTCAAATCTGGGTTCTCACCTCACATTATTCCTCCTCCTCTGACTCTCCCTTAAAATTCAAAAGATGACACCCTCAAGTCCACAGTCAATCTCATTAAAACAGTCAAACAACATATCAAAGAAGCTAAAGATAACCTCCTTGCTGCCAAGATCATACAAGCTCACTATGCCAACAACTATTGTGACTGTGACCCTTACTACAAAGTTAGGGACTATGTATGGCTCAACACTGCCAATTGCAGATGTGACTATATTCAAAAAGGGTCAGGAAGGATAGCAAAGTTCATGCCCCATTACAACAGACCTTTCAAGATTATTTGAGCTCATCCAGAAACCTCATCATATATGCTTGACTTACCACTATCAGCATGAATTCACCCTATCTTTCATGTTTCTCAGTTAAAACCCTTTATTCCAAATGACAACACCCTCTTCCCTTCAAGATGTCACAAAAACCCTGCTTCTATCCTACTCTCAAAGGAGAATTAGAAGACATTGTTGAGAAGATCATTGATGAAAAAGCACAAGGCTGAGGCAAACAATACTTAGTGCAATGGAAGGATTTCAGTTCTACAGATGATGAATGGTTGCCAGAAAGAATGCTCAAAGACAACATAGCACTCAACAAATGGGAGAATATAGATAGATCACTTGTTCCATAAGGAGGGAAGGAGTGTAAGCCAAGGCTTACACTGGAGTTGAGTGACAATTGAACAGACAAACTTCATATAACATATTAGGAAACTAGATAAATGTAGTACATGGACAAGGATCCTATATCTTCCTTTTTACCATCATCAATAGTACCTTAGGTCCAACATATCTTCCTGTCCCCATTCCTTAGTGAGGCTGACATATATGACTATGGTGCCCTTTCACTAGTGGATGAGACATCAGCTCTAGAAGAAGTCCCTAAGTTGCAATTGACTATGATAGAAGGCATTTCTACAAGTTGTTAAGGTAGCAGACTCCAGACAGGGGTGGACCACAAGCAGACAGAGGCAGATGTTTGCAGACCAAGGGTAGGTGAGGCCTTGGCTTCAACTTAT